>OY987318.1:4377731-4663001 GCA_963920655.1 Geranium rotundifolium
CTTCTCCTTTCCGTTGTGCACTTATAGAAATATGTTGTATTCTTGTCCCCTTCTTCTAGCCACAACCATTTTTACCTTTGCCTCTAGTGGATTTCTTTGGCAAGCAGGATATCGTTTAGTCTTGCCGCTTCTCGTTCATATTCCTCTATGCCTTGATCATCTCTTTTATTTCTGAAGTGTTTAACTGATGTCTGTAAGGGTCGTAGCTCAGAACGCGCCTTCTTGCTCTCATCTTGCCCCCACCGGTGAAGTCTATCCCTGACTTGTGCAAGACGATCCATTATTGGTCGTTCCACTCCTGCTTGCTGGGCTCTTTTAGATTGGCACGAAAAGAGTGTAGTTGTTGATTTTTTTTATTTTTTTATTTATATATTATAGTTAATTTTAAATTAAAAAATAATAATACACAAATCTAATTAAATTAAATTTTGATTAATCTTCTTAAAGTGCTATCCGCTCTAGTCTAATATTCTTTTAGAACTTTGACAATCATTGGAGCTTCATTGCTCTTTTTCAACAAGCAAATAACATGTCATATACGCACGCAAAAAAACAACAACAAATAATATAAATCCATTGCCGTCAATTATGAGATGCTCGATTGATTGATTCAAGTAACAAAAGTGAGACAAACAAATTATAAAATAAATTACCATTACAAGTTTTCAACAAGAATGAAAACAAAAATAAATTCCGCAGCACGACAATCCTACATAGAAATTAAATAAGTATTATATTTTGAGTCAATCAAATACAAATAACCTCTACACATTTTTATTTCTATCATATTATTTTCTAGATATGATTGCAGCTAAATATACATTATCAAATACACTTTGCATATAAATCACATAATTTTTTTAATCTATCTGCTACGTTTTTGATCTGTTTACTGTCTGTTACGTTTTTCTTGCAGTTTCTGAGTGCTGCATGTTTTGATCTGCTTACTGCTATGCTTTTCTTGCAGTTTCTGGTTATCCACTGAGTGCTGCATGTTGCATCTTCAAAATTTGTGGCAGATAAATGGGATATATTGTGAATTCTTGTAAGTTTTGATATGGTTTTCCGGCAAACATTCCGATCGATTATAGTAATCAAATCGGTTCATGTGTATGTTCGTTGTGTTCACCTTTTCGAGAACTACAATTTAGGGTATACATTTATAAAAATCAATCAAATATTGAATGAGATAATAGCACTTAAAGATGCTACAAATTATATAATCAATATATCGAGTACCACATCGCTAACACTTGAACGAATGTGACTCTTTATATTCTTGGAAATGAAAGTTTAAGGTGTGGTCTTGGGTCATCACTTAACGTGTAGTGGGGGAACCTGCAGACTAGCTCGGGTTGATAAACAGCCACACGCATGCACCACCGCCGCCGTCCCGGCCCGGCTTTCCTATTCTTTTTATCTAAAGAAAATGCATCTGCATGTGCATAATGAATCATGCTGATTCAATTTTGAATGCACATGAACCTTATTAATTCAACTCTCATTTCAATCAAATGAATGCATCCATACATGAAGTGGAATCAGAATTTCCATCATTCTGACGCACTATCTCGAGATTCCTTCAAGTGCTATAGAGGGAGCAATATTGTCTTAAGGAAACAACAACTGGACTCGCTCGGACGACTCTTTCACACAATTTGCATTCACCGTCTAACCAAGTTTCGGTACAATCCTTACGTTTCCTTATTCCATTTGCTATAGGTTTACTTTTGTTTTTACATTCATAATTATTAGTCTACATTTTCCACGGAACATGTATATTACAGAGAGCAGTGTAGTAAGTATATTTTGAGGGATCAGAGCTCTCTTAGCAGTTGGAATTTTGAGTTCTATTTAAATGTCATCTATTTTTGCAGACTAATTGACAGTGATTACTGTCATTATAATTTTGCATGTATCATTAAGTGAAACATATAAAAATTATCACTACTTGAGAAAAGTTCCCATTTCCTTCATTTCCATTAACAACCCAATTATATGATTTTTTTTTTATATTTTCAACAAAAATTATTTTGAAACCCTGACCATGCTATACGTGTATATAGTGAAGAAGAAAATAATGGTCTTTCTCCAAGTTTTTATAGCACTAATCAATAAAAATGTAGCCTCAAGCATCTCTGATACTACATAACTTAGCTAACTAGGACAGTATCAACAAGGCTGAATATAACATACACAATCGTGCAAAACTGGCATGAAGTAACCTGTACATAATACATCTCTAAGGTGCTCTTCATGTTTTAGTAGCTACTATTAACTCAAGTCGAGCTTGACTTGTTTCAGACCTGGACCCCTATCCTTTGAGCTATCTGCATAAGAGAAAAACCAGTCAGGCATCTAAAAGTATTACTAACGAAAGCTCAGGCTTCAGTAAAAAAAATTACTTCAGTCTGTCTCAGGCAATAAGTTACATCACTCTTATTGTTAAAATAGTTTTTTGAAGTCAGCCCAAGTTTTGACCGAGTATTATGATTCATAACATGATAAACACCTGATATTAAGCAAGGCAATTCATGACTGAAAGGGCCTTTAAAAGCACATCCAAGGTTTTTACTTCATATGACTACTGAATGTTTGGCAGGGAGAATTTTGAAGGCTATGGGTATGTGTATTCATCAGAAGGAATTTCAATGAACAAAAGTTCTGAAATCACTTAGTGAAGTGTGAAGGGAAACATCGGCCTGGAAGAATTTATAAGCATTATTGAAGCATGCAAGGAAAGACAAAGAAGAGTAGATGGTGATTTACCTCCTTAAAGGAATGAACATCGCTTCCCCAAAGCCAAGCGTCGCAACCTGCATCTCTTGCACCCCATATATCGTTCCTGCGATCATCCCCTACATGCACAGAATCTTCGGGATTCACCCCCAGTAAGTCGCAAGCCTTTAGAAATATTGTTGGGTTTGGCTTCTCTGCTTCAACCTATTAAGATAGATAAAGAGAACAAAGAATGCAACTGCATCAAACTGCAGCACATTGCATATGTAACTATAGCTGAGACTCTCTACTTCCGAATATCTAGATGACCATATAGATAATGCAAAATTCTAGGAGCAGCACATTTCATTTGTAACTATGGACCGTATGCATTAGAGAGAAGAGCAATAGACATACTTCAGCCGAAACTGCCACTGCATCAAACCAGTCATCACAGTTTAGAGCCCGCAATAGGGGTCTTAGTCGAGTGTCGAAGTTTGAAACCACAGCCACTTTCACACCCGCTTTTCTTAGAGCTTTAAATACATTTTCAGCTTCGGGATCACAGAGGTGCCAGGCCTGAATAGTAAATAAATAAGCAACAAGACTGATACAGAAACAATGCAAAAAAAGAGAGTTCAAGTGATCCAATTACCTTGTCAGTGGCATAGTAGTTATATAGCTCTTCAAAGTACTGAGCATCTGAACAGCCAGTTGAAGCACTGACTATATATTGCCAGAATGGTCTCCCATCATTCACGTATCTATAGTAAAACAGACGATAAAGATTAGCATCTACAATCAAATCCTCAGCAGTTAAAGGAATGAATGGCTCATAAAGTTTCAAACATGGAACTAGTCTCAAGTGTGTTCAATGTTCATGACCAGTGATCCGTATAAAGGAAGCAATTTTGTCATGCATGTTTTACAATGGTACATATTGGAATAATTACAATCCCATATAAAAAAAATCCATTTATTAATCTGTAAGGATAATGTAGGATAATCCATAATGAGTCTTGTACAAATATCCGGAATCTGTGTTAAGAAACAACCTCGATAACTTTTAAACAAATTAACAATTTCCTACACATCAGTCTAGAATATAGAAAACAGGCAATGAATCCAATAGCCAAACCGAGAGCTACAGAGCTGGTAAATTAATGTATCTCAAAGCTAACTCACTATTTAATCTAATGAATGCTAGATTGCCTCAAATTGAGTCTCACACCATTTTTAAGAAAATTTGATATCCCAAAATAAGTGATCACTTCCTTAAGAAAATCGATTGCCGCATATCAATAATAAATCCTTAGCTCATATTACAAAAATCGATTGCAGGAAATCCTTTATACATAACAAGATCACTTGAACAAAAAGAATGACCACAGATTATACCGAAGGATTTGGAGCTACTATTGAAAATTCCACCATTAATTACTGCTCCAAAGAGGAAATAACCATTCACCCAGATTTTCAATTAAGAAAGAACATGGGCCATTCATCATATAGAAATAGTCAGATAATCAATGAATATATAATAAAGCATCATCATTAAATATGCTGACCTGAGCCTAGATCTTCCCCAAGGCTGCTCATAAGCCCTTCTGAATCTGTTCAATATCTCCATTTCCGAATACTCAACTCCATACTTTTCTCCAATCTTCCTATATATCTTCATCACAATACAAACACCCAAAACCATAAATGAGGTATAAAAAAAATAAATAATAATAATCAGAATTCACATAAACTGAAGAACATAAACAAAACTACACCAACGGAACAGAACCCAGAAACCCAAAATTCTAAACACAAACACGAAATCACCAAAACACCCAGAAATTTGAAACACGCATAGGAAAAATTAGAGAAATGCGAGAGATAGAGAGGACCTCGGCCATGGGCTGAGAGGGAACGACGAGGGTACCGACGGCATCAACCAACAGAGCCTTGTGGGTGATCTCTCCGTACAGTGACCTCCGATAATCTTCATAATCCTTCACTCCCAGAATCTCCAGACCAAAGCGTCTCGATCCAGCCAAACCCGGCTCCGCCGCAGAGGACGAGAACAATGGCCGGTAAATCTCCGGCGAATCGGATCGAACCCTAGATATGGCCCCATTACAGGAAGACCCAGATCCGAAATCAAGCGTTTTGGAGGCGAGAGCTCTGCAGATTCTGGTTCTCGCCGTCGTGAGCGCCATTGCTGTTCTTCATTTCCCGGAAAATTCTTCTGTTCGAAAATATGTTTATAACAGAGAAAGGGCAATTACGGAAATGCCACCGATTTTCGGTTTAATATCGGTTTTAACCTCATTGGCTCTTTACTGTCCTTGATTTAAGAATTAGTTAATGACGTGGCAACGTATCTATAGTCACCGGAAGTGTTATGGATATCGTATCGTGGGTATATATCGGTTTCTTGACAAAAAGGGAGATCTAAAAAATTTGGAGAGATCGCGGAAAGATCGCGAAAAGATCACGTCAAATCCCGTTTTATAATAAATAAATAATTAAATATATATGAACTCATATTTATTATTTATTAAAGAAAAAATGAATGATATTTAATTATTTTTAAATGTGTTGGACCGAAGTCATAACCTAACTGAATAATATTTAATTTATAATTTATATGGAAAATGAATGATATTCATTGTTTATAATTTATAATTTATAATTTATACCCTAAATATCAAACTGGATTAAGTGTGTCGGAACGAAACCGATCGAATTAGTCCAAAATTAATTAGATTAGATCATAATTAATTGATTTAAACCAAATTAAATCGGAATTAATTGATTTAAATTGAATTAAACCGGAATTAATTGATTTAAACCAGATTAAACTAGAATTAATTGATTTAAACAAAATTAAACCAGAATTAATTGATTTGAACCGAATTAAACCGGAATTAATTTGAAATTTTTCTGCGATTTCGATCCATAACACTGGTCACGGGTAAATACACAGAAGTCGGGTAGTATTGTAATTATTAAATAATTTGGGGGGTTTATTGGGTATTTGGCATTCTCCAAGTTGTCAGACGGAAACGGTGGCGTGGCAGGCGGAGAAGGTAGTGACCATCCTAGTCAGCAAATCAGACCTTATCCACAGCGGAATGTGGGACCCACGGAATGTGGGCTCAAAACAAAACTGATTATTTAAAACGAAAATTTAATTTAATTATTTAGCCTACTTATGAGGAACATACATTGTAAATATTGAAGACATTGAATGAGTAACGTATAAAATATGAGTTGGTAGATGCAATGTTGTTTTGAGCAATTAAATAATTGGTTTTTCAGAAATTACTAAAAACAATTTTTAATTCATTTAATGTCGTCAAAGATTTTGAATAGATATCGTAACCGTTTGTGCTTATACTAATTTTATTTAAGGTAAAACCGAATTTTATTAATTAAATAGTAACTAACCCGGCGTCAAGTCGGACAACTGAAGTTACAGTTGATGGAACAGACCTCTCACCATAATCACAACTATTGTTAGTTAAAACAAACATGGTCAATTCGTGAACCATTTGATTATAAGATTAAGCTCGAGCTCGGCTCATTTATTGAACGACCCTAATCTTGAGCCCGAATTCGACTCAAGCTCGATTATAACGAGCTCGAACTGAATATTTAAAAGATCGACTCGTTTACGGCCCAATTAATTACATATAATCGTCATATCATCATTATTATGTAGTTATTACAATTTTCATATTTAATTTATATCAATCATTTTCACGAATAAACTAACAATGAGATGTTCATGATCTATTCATGGAAGTAGGCAGCTGCGGTGGAGAATTTGGATTTGGAGGCTCAACCCAACCTATATCAATATTAATTTAAATTTCATAAGAAAAATGTTACACAAGTAAAATAAATAACTAAAAAAGAATGATATGATATATAAGGGAAAATTGTTAGCCATTATATTTAATTATGCAATTTTTGTATGTCATTATTCTCTACTTTTTTAGTTGCACGTTAATACTGTAGATTTCATTTAGTTGCACTGCCCATCACGGAGTTAAATTTGATGTAAAATGTCTATAATACTCTTATAGTAAAAAATTCAAAATTTAAAAATAAATCTTTTGAAGTTTTTTTAAAAATACTTTTATCAGATAAATAATAAAACACTAATTTCAAAATTATTTTTTAAAAAAACATATTAAAAATAAAAATCACTTTTAACAACGTTTTTTTTATTTTTAATATATATATTTTTAAATATATTCAAATTGATTTTTTATTATTTATTCCATAAAAAATAAAAAAAAAATAAGTTAAACAAATGATTTTTTTTCTTCATTTTTTAAATATAAGGTTATTTTAGTCATTTAATAAAATTTGAAACTGAAATATTTAAATAACTAAAATACCCTTGTATTTAAAAAAATGAAAAAAAAATCATTTGTTTACCTTAAAAAAAATATTTTATGCAATAAATAATAAAAAATTAATTTGAATATTATTTATTTTAAAATAATATCTTTTAAAATATATATTTAAAAAAACGTTGTTAAAAGTGGTTTTTTAGTTTAAATATTTTTTTGAAAAAACCATTTTTTTTTAAAAATTAATTTTGAAATAAGTATTCTATTGTTTATGTAATAAAAAATTTCAAAATATTTTTTTAATCTTTTAATATAAGGGTATTATGGACATTTTACATCAAACTTAGCTCTGTAATGGAAGATGTAATTAAATGAAACTTTTCAGTGGTGACGTGCAACTAAAAAAAGTAAAGGATTGTAAAAGTTGTATAATACAAGGTAGGGATAATTTCATGTGTCTACACCTTGATTTTCCTGTTTTTCACCTGGGTACAGCTAGAATTTTTTTTTTCCAACTGACTACGCCTAAAATGTGCAAATTTTTTACTTTGCACTTTTCGTCCAATTCTGTTAGTTTTTAACGTTTTTTTCATGTGAAATTATTAAAATTCCCTTAACTATTCATTTAATTTTCAAACTATACCACCCTCACCTCTTCTCTCTCACTCATGATTGAATAGAAAATTGATTTATTTTAAAATCAAGACCATCTTCATTTCTGCAAATTTCACTCATCACCTTCGCTTCCATGGGTGCGTGAGAAGAGCATCGTCGGTGGGCCGAAATCCACGATGGAGTTGGAGCGATTTCAACCTCCGCCGAGAATAAGCCCATCGCCGAGAAGCGCCGAGAGGCCAAAACGGTTGCCATGTCCGGCGGAGAGTTCGAGAAAGCGTGGTCGGCCGAAGAGTGAAGAAGCTCGGTCATAGACGGTTCACTTGTTGCCCGGAGGTGCTGGATGGAGCCGGACCAGGGCTCTACGGCGATGGAGTTGGAAAACAGCGACGGAGGTGGGCACGTGAGGCAGCGCGTGGAGGAATGCGGCGGAGCGTGGAGGCCACGCGCGGAGGCCACACGCAGAGGAGGAGGATGACCAGATTTACCGGGTCGATCCCGCCGGAGCTCTCGAAGCTCCCGAACCTCACAAATGACATGTGCCTCGATCGGAACATGCTCACCGGGCCGATTCCGGAGTCGTTCGGGAGGTTCGTCGGAGCTCAGGCGCCATGGATCCACCTCTCCGACAACCGGCTCACCGGAAAAATTCCGACCTCGCTCGGGAACAACATGGACCTTTACTAAGAAGAGAGAGAGAGAGAGAGAGAGAGAGAGAGAGAGGAGAGAGAGAGAGAGAGAGAGAGAGAGAGAGAGAGAGAGAGAGAGAGAGAGAGAGAGAGAGAGAGAGAGAGAGGGTAACATATGTTTGAAAATTAGATGAATAGGTGAGGGCATTTTAGTATTTTTAATCCAATTATAATAACTCTTTAAACCTTAAGGGCATTTTAGTCATTTCACATGAAAAAAACGTTAAAAACTAACAAAATTGGACGGAAAGTGCAAAATGAAAATTTTGCACATTCTAGGCGTAGCCAGCTGAAAAAAAAAATTCTATGTGTACCCAGGGGAAAAACAACAAAATCTAGGTGTAGTCACCTGGAATTATTCCTGCAAGGTATTAATCAACATTTTCCCTTGTATATAATTTAGTATTTTATATGAAGAAAAATGGTGCTATATTTCACCTAGGTAAGGATTAAACCCTCTAGAAGAGAGCTCAGCATGTTCTTGAACTAGGGCACAAGGGTCGCACCAGAAATGTATGGACCGATCAGAGCAAGGCTGTGGTGGGAGTCCATATTTGGACCTTATTCTCTTCCTATAGAGTCCTGAGTACAACCAGTGGCTCTGCAGCACCATCAATATCCCATATATCCAACATTGCCCTGCACAAGCTATATCATTCGTACCCACAAAATTAATGTTGTGAAAACTGGTAGGCGCTGGTCAGACAGAAAGGAGAATTAATCATCAGAGATATCACACTAAATGATTAATTTGATTGAAATTATAAAGGATTAAGCAGCAATTAATTGGACTAGCCAAAGTTTTTTAAATTAATGCCCACAATTTGATGGATTGAACTTCAATATGATGTCATAGCTTTGATTTAGTTCTGCACGCCTCTTTTTGTCATTTGTTTCAGATTAGAAGTCCATTATTCACATGAATGTCTAAGTAATTTGGAAGTACTTTTTATTTTGCAAAAACACTTCATAGTATAAGTTATAGAGTCATGAATGTGAAGTAAGTGTGAGAATATTTTAAGACGAGAATATTCATCGGGTTAAATAATAATATGAGTCTCTATTTATAAACTTGAGTCCAGTTATAATTTGATTCAAAGTTAGAAACGGGGTGAAAATTCCCCGACGAGTAAGAAAATTTCCCATTTTTCGTTTTCAACGTAAAATAATGTTAAAATATATTTCTTTAATAAAATTTGTATCAAAAGGTATTATTTTAATAATAAAAATATATACTTCAAAATATTATTTCGTTAAATATATTAAAAATATCTTTAAAGATATTTTTTTCATTAATATACATATTAAAATATATTTTTAATATATTGGGCGGAGAGGGAATACCTCGCCCCGTTCCCATTCAAATTCGAGGATCCTTGTTGAGGACGGGAAACAGTGACATTTCTACAAGCAGACTCTCACAATCCAAAATAAAACTGACCCACCTAAATGTTAATTTGATTTTGTAGACATTATTACTAGAGTCAAAATCCCATGATCGATCAATATTTGTCTATATAACTATATTACTATATATACAGACACGTCCATAGTTGCAAAATTACTACTCGTTATACGTAGTAATTAATTGTTTTCTGAATTAAACAAGAGAAGTTGTTGAAAAACAAGAGAAAATGATACTACTTACAACTTTTTCCTTCATCTACGATCTCTGCAATTTGACCGAAGGTGATGCATGGTAGATTGTGAGCAGTGCAGCCTATATATATATATATATATACCCGCCCCGTTATCATCTCTAAGACGGAGTTACAAATAAATTTCTCGAGAAACAAACAAACAGAGGTACGAATAGGACTTACAAACAGGCATGTCATCGTTACACGCAAAAATATCAGCAGACCAATCTTGTTGCTGTTGAGAACCATCACGAGGAGGATCAATATTCATTCTTGTAGCCAGCAATATACGTGCAAAATAAATGCAGGTCCGAAGATGGTAATGTAGATTCATATATGAACTAAACTTCAAAGAAAATGGCATAAAAGTCATTACTTCTTTTGTAAGTTTGCGTTTGTTAAAACCAAATAATCCATGTTTCATAATCGTCACTCGTCATTGTTGTTGATTTTACTGTATGAATTGGTCTCCAAGTAAATATAAATACACTTAAGGATGAGAATATTATTGTGAATGGTTTGACTATTCATCAAATTGTATAAATGGTTTATTCTCTGTCTCACCAACTATTGATAACCACCGTATTAGTTTCTGTAATTTTCACTTTCTAAAACTAGTTATGTTGTTTTGTTATTTTTGAAAAAAATATACCCGTTCTGCAAAAGTAAAATGAAAAACTCATCACATTTTTGCCTTTTGTATAGTATAGAACACCTCATTGCAAATGTGTCAAATATTGGTGGACTGGCTTCAATATGAAACCTCACACCTTCTTCACAGTTGCAAAAGGCATGTTCACAGATCCAATCCATAACTTACCATTCCTTTCCTCTACTTCACTAACAGACCTCAACTTGGCCTTCCCATTGCCCTCCAAGACCTCCAACACATCACCATCATCACTCAACCTCACTGCCAATCCTCTGCCTCTCCATTTCACTATAGGAGTATAAATCTTCATGATGTCCACAGGAAGCATCAGCAGAGCCTTCCCTGTCCACGAATACGAAAGAGCCCATTCTAGCAGTTTGTGCCTCCTCGAATGGACTCCAACCCAGAACCCGCCTCGGGGGCTCCTCTTGATGTTGTCTGGGAAACCGGGGAGCTGGGCGATGACCTCGTAGGTTCCGGCTTTGGGTGTTTTGAGCCAGTACTTGAGGACTCTACAATGTACGGTCTCTGCGAGGAGTATGAAGCTGGCGTCTTGGCTCAAGGCTACGCCGTTTGGGAATGACAGGTTTTGGATGACAACCGTGACTTGTTCGGTTACTGGGTCGTAGGCCATGAGCCTTCCGGTCTTGTCCCCGCTCAGAATCACCGAGATGTAGTTCCTGACATCAATTATTGATTCAATTTAGATGCTAGTAAATAATAGTAGTATATCCCATTTATAATTAAGGAAAAAAGGCAAAAATGTGTATGTACTATATGACACACTTTTGCAAGAGGGTGATGTGCATTTTGTTAACAACAAAAATGTGCGGTGAACTTGGTATTTTTGTGCAAAATGTATGTATTTATTAAAAAAATGACGAAATTATGTGTTAAACCACATAGCAGACCAAACCATTGGAGCCTCCCGACAAGTTTAGGACCTTTTGGGAGCCACTTCCTTTTTGCTGACTTTTGGGTAAGGATAATTATAAGCATTAAGAACCCTAAACAAGCATCTTACCATTTCAAAATCGATTATTTGCTCAAGTTAGTTAATAACAATTTCAATAGTGGAAAACGGAGCACATGAGGGTAAGGAATGGAAAGTTATAAGATTGGTAAGTATTTGTAAACTGTTAAATAAAACATTTTGTTTTGGAACTGAGGGAATAATTATGTGTTATGGTGCTTTTATACAATACATATCACATTGCATGTACAGACTAGTGATCCTATGTGTATATGGCATTCTCACGGGTTCATCAACAAATGATTGTTCTTTACTTCTCTCTCAACCTAAATTCTAATGAATTATACGCAACATAAAAACAATAAATGATAGTAGTTATAGTTTAATAAATAATTATGAATTGAGGAGCCCATTCAAAACACACCATACCAATCAACAATACATAACATAACAATTTGTCCATATTCCCTAATAGGTGCCAAATCACATCCTAATCACTTTTTAGCAAATATTTAATGCATACATTTTGGTAGGTTCACCAATTAATCACAATTAAATATTACTCTCTATAGAACAAATCATTTGTTAATTTAGAGAAATATACCTCCTTTGGTGGAGAGAGCTACTGTCAGTGAAATAGACCACTCCCGTCTTCTGATCGATATCCAAGCCATTGGTAAACCTAAAATCGATGCCTTGTGCTCGTGTTGTAACCTCACTAGCCACCCCGCCATTTGGCCCAACCACTAGCAAACCCTTGTACGCATCGGCTATGTACAAGTCACCTGATTTTATATTGAAGAACAGCCCCAATGGCCTCCCACAAATATGCTCATCTTGAGGCCCTTCACAGTCATTTCTGCATACAAAAATACATTGGTCGGGGAAAAAAACATTCGATATCAGTTGTGAAGTCAATTGTAGGTGAAATGATTATCAATATATTAATACATTCATTAATATCTTTTATTACAATTTTAAATTGTTTCAATTGTAGACAAATTATACTTGGGAGATGCGCCACGGAGGTGTGACTCACCATGTCCACAAACTTTGTGTGGTTTCAGTTTCAGGTTTAGAGAACAAACTAAAATACAATATACATGAACACATTTTTGTCCATGATTCAAGGTTGTCATATTCTCACCATGTGACACTGCCATGTAAACCACAACAAAGTTGTTTTAAAAAAATGTAAACGACAGCTATTTCTCAAGAAACTTCAAAACATGTATCTGTGGTGGGTTTTATTTTCTGTCCCACTTACAGAAAGTAATAATAATCTGTGCATGTGTAATGCATAATTAACGACAAAAATAAATTATAGACAAGTTGATCTACCTGTTTAAAGAAGTCACAGCAAAATCAATCCACCTTTCTTCTTTCTCCTCCCATTTGATTATCCGGCCATCGGACACCCCGGTGAAAGGCCCTTCTCCAAGAGGGCTGAACGCAAAACTCTCTGGTCCAACAGCTCCGGCAATTGGAACAGATTCCCATTGCTGGCGAAGCTGATCAACATCATCATCAAACTCAAAGCTAGCAAGCAAGATAGAGACAAAAACTATAACAACGGTTGGTATAAAGAGAAGCTTATAATTGGACCTTATCATGATTTTTGTTCTATATCAAAGAAAAATATGTAAAGAAATAGCAGAAGATCTCACATATATATGAGAATTGGAGGGGGAGAGAGAGAGAGAGAGAGAGTGGTAGGTTTCTAGTGCCCATGTAATGAGACAAATTTTTCATTAAATAAGAAGAAATATTTATAGCAACAAAATTAATTGGAGTTTTGAAATTGGACCAAGAGTTCTGTTCCGCACTAAATTCACTGGTGCATTTCTAAAAGTCCAAATCTGGTAGAGCCTCTCAATCTTTAAAAAATCGAAACTGTCCAATGAATATCAAAATTTTGTTAGTTCCAATCATCAGCCTCTGTTCTGTGGGGTTGTTTGGTGTCTTTCTGTGTATTATTGATTGTCAATCTCACATTACAACCCATGATGTTAAAGCCAAGCACATGTCCACATTTCAAAATACAAAGAGCTGCACCTAATGTATAGTCCCAAGACCACTCTCCAAGAGGTTTGGCAGGAAAAATTCTGTGAAATTAATTACACATACTTTCAAAAGCTGCGACTGCGACAGAGTCAAATGAGCCATCAAGCCTCTGGTAGCTCTCTATGTGTTGTAGCTTTATCATTTTTGTCAACCTGATCTACTGATCTATATTCTCTACGTAAATATAATCATCGAATAGTTCTTACTTTCACTGTGCCTAACAATCTCGATAACATTTCAACACTAATTTTTTTCAAACAATCGAAAAGACATGCACAGTTACACGAATCTCAAGCAAAACATTGGTTTGTGCCAAAAATCAATGTTGTAAAAATCCCCGACTTGTCTGATTAATCCCCCTATTAGTCCTTTAATCAGATTTATTTCCCGATTAGTCCTTAGACCGACTAGCGCCTAGCAAATTTTACAACACTGACAAAAATGCATACAGAACATTTCCCAGCATCAATTGTGCATCTGCATTCTATATAGTTAAGTTACCTCCATCGCATTGTGAAGCTAGTCAATGCCCAAATCATCAATGTCGAGAAAATCTTATTTTCAGCTTCTGTGATCATTTTAGTAGTTCAGTGGCCAAACCTACAACAAAAGAAAATATCATCTGAAGCAGTTCAAATTTGGAGTTCAAGTGATAACTTTAACTTGGGAACTTAACTAACAAATAGAGGTCAAGAAAAATTTAATAGTTCTGTAATTTCTCAAATTAGCTGCAGAACCAGGTTTGATCCTTCAATATTGAAGAACCCTAACAAAAGTTACATCAATTCAACAAAAAAATAAAATAAATTATAAGGAAAATGAATAGTGAAATAGTGACGAAGAAGATAAAATGGAGGCGATGAAAGGAACAGAGATTACCGGTGAACGGTGGCGACGGCGAATCCGATCTCCGACGATCTGAAACTCCGGTGGGTATTTCTCAGGTCGTAAAGTGAGTTTTGTTTATATTTGGACGGAGCTGAACTCAATACCAAATCACAATGGGCCGGGCCTGTGAAGAACATATATTCACCATGTACCGTTGTCGGGCCTTACTGCAATTAAAAGCCCATCATGGAAAGTTATGTACAAAGTAAATCTCATTGTTGGGTAGGGATGGCAAAATATCTCAGGAACGATGACTGATATTCTGAACCTAATCAGAGAAAAGATCGAGATTATTAAATTTACTTTAAACTCGCCTTGATTTTTATAAGAAGACAAAATACTCTCAATCTTACAAAGCTTTTGCATTTTTTATCTAATATAGATAAGAACGAGATCACAAAACTCGATCTGAATCCATCGCATTATTGGGTCGTCTTATGTAATTAGTTTAACTCACTAATTTTGTTAGGACTCGTTTTGAAAAGATTGTCTGTCATGGGCTCAAACGACCATGGTTTGAAAATTATTTAAACTCGAATGTTTACTATAAATATACATTAAAAAATAAATTTATATATATAATTAAATATTAAACAAGTTGGCATACTTCAAAATATGTTATTGGTATTGAGTAATATGTATAATTAAATGTTAAGTTGGAGCCCAATTCGTTCACTAAAAAAACTTTAATGCCTTAAGCTCAAATTTTGTTAAAGCTTAATCATGATGGGATTGAACTGGTTATTTAATGAAACAAACTCAAATAACTCTTCATTCTTACATTATTTTCTATTTCTTTATGGTTTAAATGTAATTTTTTCTAATTTATTATCCTTGTACTTTGAAAGTTGTTTATCACACCAGTATCTAAGTATCTTTTCACTCACACTATGTCACAATCTCATAATCATATTTATTTATTGAATATGTCACAAAAAATTAAATGCTTAGGATTTTACATGGTTGCAAGGATATCTTAGAAAATAAGATGATGATTTGAATTTGAAGTAAATGCATTACCTATTAGTAGAGTGTAGGCCATTGTTGTAGTCTTGTATGGTTTCTCCCTTTTCATTTTAAATGAAATGAACTTGGTCCTAAATCATTTTATATGAGTGAGCCTCATTCCAAAATAGCCCAATTTTTTGTGATTTTCTTCCTTGAAATAGTAACAAATATGGGTACTTTCAAAACATATAATAACCATGTATTTCCAAAGGCAAATAAGTTTATAAAACATAATATAATATATGATTAATCATTCGTTACAATCGAGTATATGAATACTTGTCATTCATTAATTATGAACGCATATTTTAACCATCCAAGAAAATTTAAGAATATTGAATATGATTAAAATTTCATAGTTTGACGGGTAATATCACATTAATCAAATTCTCAAGATAATTTAATTTGAAAATCTCGAGAATGTTTGCATTTCAAAACTTGTTTTTTAAATTTTTTTGAAAAATCAAAACTTGTTTATTGAACTTGTTGAACCATGGTTTATTATTTTGTTATTTGTTATTGTATGCTTTAAAGTTTTATTATTCAAATTATGACATTTATTTTGAAATAATCAACCCTAAAAGAATTGAACATTATTAGCAATAGAGAATAAAACAGCACATTAGCGTCCATTCCAACTTCAAAGGGCCACTTGCTAAAAGCAGCAATTAGGGCACAAACACCATATCTTACTTTAACCAACTCTTTGATTTTTTTTATTCTTTTTGGCTAAGCATTGACTCTCTTCTTCTTTCTTATTAAAACTAGGTTGTAGTCCCAAATTGATGCAGTGCAAATTGAAAAAAATGTCGGATTTCGAAAAGGGATAGTGTTTTTGGAGCAGAAACGGCGTTCTGAGCTAAACACATAGCTTCGCCGTGATTTATGATGGTTTTCGGCCATCCAGGTTATCTAGGAGGTCAAAATCACACTTTTAAAAGTTTCAGACACTTTCACAATTTTAATAATTTGTTTCATTTTTCAATAAGTTTTATGATTTCATTTTTTGCAATTAGGTTTTGGATATTTAAGCCCTCTTATACGTTTTTGTTATTTAATTTTTGAAGTTTAATAAAACAATCGAGGTTTTCTCAAATCTATCTGAAGAAAAACAGAGTATGAATATTCTCTGCCTTGATTATTATTGAAATATATGGGTATATTTATACAGATACATTGACTAACTAGAACAGAAAATAAGTATCCTAGTTAAGAGCCAGTATATACATATTGTAAGAAATAAATAGGAGAATATCACGGATGGCTTGACTTAGGGATCAAGGCTGGAGTCTTGATTCCCAAGACTCGCAACACCCCCCCCCCCCCCCCCCCCCTCAAGTTGGAGCATGAATGTCAGAAATGCCCAACTTGCGAAGGAGCTCGTGGAACCGATCTCGTCCAAGTACCTTAGTGAGAATGTCAGCGAGTTGGTGCTTGCTGGAAACTGGTTGAGGCTGTAATACGTTAGCCTGGAGCTGCTGACGTATAAAGTGACAGTCTATCTCGATGTGTTTGGTGCGCTCGTGGAATACCGGATTCGAGGCGATGTATATTGTTGCGTGGTTGTCACAATAGAGTGGAACTGCCTCGTTTTGTGGGACTTGTAGATCCTGGAGGAGATGGCGGAGCCAAACTATTTCTCGGCTAGCGGCCGCCATTGCACGATACTCTGCCTCAGCATAGGAGCATGAGACCACAGTTTGTTTCTTAGAACGCCACGAGATCGGGAAAGTCCCAAGGAACAAGATGAAGCCAGTGGTGAATCTGCGTGTGTCAGGGCATCCGACCCAATCATCGTCACAGTATGCCTTTAGAGAGAGAGAACTGGATTACGGAAGCAAGATTCCCTGTCCCGGGCTACTCTTAAGGTAACGGAGAACATGATGTGCAGCATCTAGGTGGGGCGCCTTACGCGTGTGCGTGAACTGACTAAGAATATGAACTGCGTAGCTGATGTCGGGCCGTGTGATACGCTAGTAGGTGGAGATTATTTTTCATAAGTTCTAGAAGATTCATCGAATTAAATGATTAATCATAAATTAATTAAACAAATTGAAGAATTTTCGGACACTGAATTTGTTAAGCACTATAATTTTGTTACATAATTGAAATCAATTCAGACGAAGCATCACTCCCCTTAAACATACAATCACCAATCGAAAGAATTCGTCGTGCAATTGAGTGAGTGACTCAATTAATTAGCAGACTGTCTCCACCACCACTCGTCTCCTTTTGTTGTCACATTTTCAGTCCTTAGCCTCTTTCACTCTCACTACTTTCGAAACTTTAGGTTAAAAATTTATTTCCCCGCAGAAGTTGCATGCCTTTGGTAAGTGACATCTATAGTCTCTTACGTACCATAATTTCTAACCCATATCTTCTCTTATTACCAAAAATTATCATGTCAATTCAAAAGTTCTCTACTCATCTGCCAAAATATAACAAAATAGAATCGTTTAATTATATATATTAAAATTTTAACTTGATCGAGTCAACATGAAAATTTTGTAAAGATGCTATTTACAGCTTAAATTAACTGTTCTTGAAATTATAGATCTTGGTTCGGTAAACGGGTTAATTACATATCAGTACACCCGCTGAAACCTCATTCTAGGATTGGTATCCCAAGTTAGATTTTTTTTTCTCGATTCCTCAAGTTTCATTTAGTTACACCTAAGTCAACTTCCGTTAGATTTAACTGACGTGGTTTGTAAAAGTCCGAAATGCCCCTCGCTGCATACTGTATGTGAGGTAATTTTGATGAATATGAAATGACATTTTTACCCTCAATTACATAACTCCTACTATTATAGTGCAAGGGTATATTAGTCTTTCTAATAACAAATATAAAAAAATTGAAAAAAATAGACTATTTCGTCAGTGTCTTCAACCTCCTCTCATCTTCTCTATTTCAAAATGTTAAGATCATATTGTTTTGTCGATTCAATTTTTGGAAAAAAATCAAACAATTAGAGGCAAATCAATGAACAACTTGTCATTCCATCATTAAGAACATAATCGATAATATGTTCCTCTCCTCCATTCTATTACTCATTTATAATTTTGAATCCAACACCATAATCTATTTACAACAAAATTTGATACCAAGAACAAAACCAGAACCATATCCAACAAAAACTAAGAACAAAATATAACCACATCACAAGCAAGCTAATGAAAAACCAAGAAATATGAAGCTCCCAACTCTCCTCCAACGTTGGACGGGATGCAGTCTAGGTCGCGAGCTCCGTCATAGGGAAGGTGGGTCAATTCGCGGAGAATCTTTGGATCTGCCTCAAAATCGTCGTCCTCGGGGCTAGGACGGAGGAGGAAGAGCCGCTGATCTCCGCCGTCGCGAGGTCTAAAGATTCTTGATTACACTGCCGCTTCGGATTTGTCGGCGAATAGAGGAGATCGGGGTTGTTGGAGCCACCACCGACCTAGACGGGATGCAGTCTGGGTCGCGAGCTCCAGCGGCTTCATCTCCCCCGACGCCCGTTTCAGATTCGTCGATGACTCGATCTTGGTCCCGAACAAAAGTTGGCGCATGAGAAAAAGGCGGAGGAGGAGTTGGGTTCACCGGCGACGAATGAGAGAGGCGGAGGAGTTGGTAAAGAGAGATTTGATAGGAGAGAGATAAGAGGTTCAGAGTTAAAAGAGATTAGGGCAATCTACCCATCTAGTAAGACTTGGGATAGATAAAAGGGGTAATTACATATCAGTACACCCGTCGAAAACTCATTTCAAAATCAGTCCCCCAAGTTTGAAATTTTTTTTCTCGATCCCCCAAGTTTCATTACGTTACACTTAAGTCCAATTATGTTAGTTTTAACTGATGTGGTTTGTAAAAAGTCTGAAATGTCCCCACTATGTTAAATTCCAAAATTATGTAACAATTGAGATAATTATGAAATATCTATTTTACCACCAATTTCACATCCAAATGAACTAATGATTAGAGGGCAAAATTGTCTTTTTGAGTGAACAATTGAAATAATTAAAAAAATTAAAATACAATTTATGAACTTTCAGTTTTAACCTAACCTTTCTTCTATCTCACAATCTGTAACCCCTCTCTCTCTCTCTCTTCGCCGCTCTCATCTGTTACTCTCTAATCTCTCATCTCTCATCTCTCATCTCTCAACTTCGTTTAAACCTCTGGAAGTGACTGCAACGACATTAGGGGGAACCAGACGGTGGGTGATTTCAGGGACGGGCAGGGTGAGCACGATGGTGCTCCGGTGAGTCGAGGTCGATGGTGGGCTTATTCGTCAGGAAGATGACGGAGAACGAGTCGCGACTTGAGGATTGCCCTCGCGAGCCAGATCTAGATTCACCTTGAATATTCGAGGTCCGGACGCCACCGTCGTGCTCGCCGGAGCCCAGCCATCCGACGCGCTCGCAGGAGTCCAGCAGCCGTCGCGCTCGCCGAAGTCCAGCCCACCGTTGCCTCGCCGGGGTCCAGCCTACGGAGATACTTTGTTAATTTTGTGTTGATTTGTGAATCGACCTCTGTTATTATTTAAAGATGTTAGTTGAACTAGATCCAGTATTTGATTTGTGTTGATTTGAAGTTGTTAGTTGAAGTTGTGAAATTTATTCAATAAAATTGGTTATATTTTTATCCGTTGTTTATTGACTTTGATTGAAAACTGAAACTGAACCAAAAAGAGATGGGGGAGAGTAAGAGAGGAGATGAGAGGAAAGATGTGATAAACTAGAGAGTAAGAGATGTAAGGTTGAAGAAAGGGGCATTATAGTAATTGCACTGGCATTTCCTTTTGTTTTTATTTTGTTGTTCGAAAATACTAATTTACCCTTGAGCCTATATTAAGTTTTTTATACAAATGAGGGGCACAATGGTAATTTTACATTTAAAAAATAATTATACTTTATCTAAATTATAACATGGGCATTTTGGGTATTTAAAAAAATATGAACAATGTTGTTGTTAGATTTAACTAAATTTGGATTAAAGTGTTAACGTTTTAGACTTGGGGGACTGAGAAAAAAAATTTTAAACTTGGCGGACTGATTCTGAAATGAGATATCGACATGTGTACTGATCTGTAATTACCCCTAGATAAAAAAATTGCGATGAGAGGGAATCTTCCCAATGTGATTAGACTTAGTGTGAAGCGATAGATTGTTAAAAATTTTGCGTCTGAGTTCAGACTGTACATTAAAAGAGTCAGAAGTTTAAAGAGACTATTAGGCCCAACAATTAATATAGTTATTTGGGTCAAATCGAACTCAAATGTGTATATAATTTTATGAGATATTCCTCTTGAGTGAGACCTGATTTTCACAAACACTATAGACAAAAACATATAACTATAGACAAAAACATATAAAGGTAAATATTTAGAGTTGATTTTTTTTAAAAAGCTATCTCTCGTAAACCCTTGAGCCCCTTTTCTTTCTCTGCTTCTGTGGGTCGCCGGTGGCGCCGCTAGTCTCCGGTTTCGACGAGCCGGCGACCATCATCTCTCTTTTTCGCGTCGTTGATAGGAGGCAAAGTTTCATGACTCGTGGGAGTAGTTTCGTCTCGAGTGTTGGTGAGCGTTGTTCCAGATATGGCGTGGGGACGGCGGAGGCGGCAGTGGCTCGTGGTGGGCTGGGCGGGACCTCCTGGCTGGAGACGGAGGTCCCGGTGGCTCTTGCGGTGGCTTGGGCTCGGTTTCACCGCGCTCTGCGCCATCGGTGGTTCTCGGCGGTGGTTAGACATGCGTAGGGGGTAGGGCTATGCCGGCGACTTGGGTGTTCGTCTTCGGAGGTTGCTCGGCTCGCCGCGGCGTCTCCGGCAGAGTCTCGGTTCGCCGGTGCGTCGCCGCGTCTTTGACGCGTTCTTTGTTTTTGTTGTGGTCTCCGTTAAGAGTGGTGGATCCCCAAGGACCTAAGAATGATCTGGTCTGCACAGGGTTTCACGCCTCTCCGCATCGGTGACGTGCCTTGGAGCAGCCCCTATAGCGGTTTCTGAGCTACAGGAAGGATCTCAAACCCCCTCCTCCCCGGGTGGCCATGAAAATCTGAAGGCTCATGTTGGACCGGAGTCACTGCAAGTTTGTCGGTTGCCTTTTCGGAGCTGGTGCTTTCCGCAAGTTAGGGTGCTAGTTTTTACTCACTTCTTTGGATAAGTTTGAGAAGGTCGGAGGATTTGTTATTGTGTTTTAGTTAGTTCGTGTTTATTTTTTTTTTTGTTTAATGTTGGATTTTGTTAAGTGAGGTTGGTGTTTTTGTGATCAGTTCTATCCGACATGGTGTTGCTGGTGTTGTCCAGCGTGATTGGGTGTTTTAGGCTGTTTTTCCGTCTCGTTGAATTCGGTTTGTGGCCGACGCTTGATTTCGGGTGTAAGTTTATCCCTCCCGTAATGTTCTTCAATGAAGGGGTGTGCATGCTTTAAAAAAATTGTAAATAATTAAATTCACACTACCATCGACACACAAATGAAATTTCTATTTTTGTGAACAAAAACTAAAGGCATTACAGAAACAAATCCTCCTTCCATTAGAGAAAATTAAATTTTGCTTTAATCTTAAAATGTCACCGATAATAATTCTAGACTCGGGTCATTCAAATAAAATGTTTCACTCTCATTCATTGCGAAATTAAGAAGACAATATTCTTGTTTAGATCAAAATGCGCAACTTGGGTATCAAGTGGTACCTAAATATGCACAAACTTGAATCCAACTACTAAATTTGGAGGAAAATTTTGTTTTGAAGAAAGAAATGGGACCATAACAAGAAAGCCCTAAGACAAGTGACGTGGAGGGGACCAATACTGCAAAAGCCAACGCTAATCACTACTCTTCTTGCTGTCAAATTCAATAATTTGTGATGATTCAAATGTTTTGATGTGATCAATATCATGTTCATCATTATGCATTTTACATGAACTATTTCGCATTTAGAAAAAGTAAAATTGTATTATACATTGTTCTCTTTCAAACTATATTTATTTTTGTCTATTTTGTTACAATACATGTAACATGTAGAGTGTATTAGGTAACTAAATCAAGTCTAATTTTATATTTAAAATCAAGTCTTTTACACGGTGGCTTTAGTTAACGCACTCTCACTCACGTATGAAATTGATATTAGGCTTATAGGGGGACAGAGTCAGAAAAGTGAGACTAGCAAACACGTGCTCAAATTTTCAATCAAAAATTTAGTAATCTATAACTAATCTGGTTAATTCTTGATCGGCACTAGACCATTTGGTCGTAAGTGTCGCGTACATCGATAGGGTGTGTAGCCCTTGTAAAATTACTGGCTGCATACACGTCATGTACGCGGTCTATAATTTTTTAAGGGCATGGTACGCTGCATACACTATATACATATGCGGCGGTGATTATTTAAGGGTCGCACACTCACCTTGTATGTTTCTCTTAAAGTTTGACCACATGTGATCGAATATCTTTGTTGACACGCAACGATCGTTTTTGTTACCGTTGTAATATGATTGTTGTCTAAGGGTATCGTATTTAGGGTATGTGCGTTGCCCTTCACTCATTTTCTGAAATCTATATAGTCTCTTTGCCAAAGTATGTAGTGTTTGATAATTTTGGAATTTTTTTTGTATGAGAACAAATTTGAAGTGATCAAATATTGTGGGATGGTAAAAAAAAAGATAAGTTAGTAATGGAACAACAAAACCTTGCCATTTTTTTTCTAATCTAAGGTATGTTATGTATAAATGTTATTTTTTCTGCAACAAAAACTTGGTGAGCCCTTAGATGGTGTCACACGGGCGCCTGATTTATGCGCAAGAGCACACGATCGTCATAAGTAATAAAATCGTAAGACCAGGTCGAATCCACATATACCAACTGAGATTAATTCTGTTTAACTAATGTTATCAAGTGTAATGTAAAATACATGATTTTTAAAGTGGTTTGGTGATATTTATCGATGATCAACGATTAATGTAAATTGTAGGAACACTTAGGAGAGACTATTCAGTAGAGAGAGTTATGGATGCTAGGCCACTAAATCAATCATGTTATAATTTCGGAATGAATTTTCATACACACAATTGAATCATATGCAAACAATTACATTGACACCCCTTCTCGGTAGTGTTGTCAACTTAGATTTCAGATGTTCATCATCCCTCTCAAAGAGACAAACACTACGAGTTTGCATTAGAACAACAATAATGGAATTGGAGTTTCGGAGAGTTATACCCCGACAAAATAAAGCTTGTTGATTACTCATTGGCCCTTTCAGACACAGCAACATGACTCCAACAAGCAACAAGTATTCGTCAATACAAATCACAAGCATTAAATACTTTAATTCACCCAAAAGTATGCATAAACTATTCAATCCATAATTATAAAATCATCTCAATTTAGTTCAAGACCTAGCATCCATGATCAACGGTAAATAGCCCATGAAACAGATGGCTTGATCCATGGGCTTTTAGGCCCGATCGGGTGATGGATGTCACATCCAACATAGTACCAAGCTCTTATACCATGTCAGAAACTCAATTCACCTAAAAGCTCAAGCTGATAGGTGGAGAAACAGATTGTTATATAAGCTGGTGAGTAGGAACAATAGAATAAAGGGAAAACTACACATAGCTACACCCAACTAAGGCCAAAAGACACATAGCTATCCCTATCTTTCAAACTGGACACCTAGCTACACCCAGAAATTGAAAATGGACACTTAACCCCTACCGTTAGATTTTCTGTTAAAATTTTAAGTAAAAGGACGAAAATGCCCTTGGTCAGAATTTAAATTTTCAAATCATGCCATTTCTGAGTTTTGGTGTGTTTTTTCGATCAAGCTTCTCCACAACCACCGTGTTCCTCGCCGGCCTCGTCTCCGACCTCCGACCAACTTCTCTGATCGTCTCCGACCTCCGACCGGTGGTTGTGGAGAAGCTTGATCGAAAAAACACACCAAAACTCAGAAATGGCATGATTTGAAAATTTAAAGTCTGACCAAGGGCATTTTCGTCTTTTTACTTAAATTTTTAACAGAAAATCTAACGGTAGGGGTTAAGTGTCCATTTTCAATCTTTAGGTGTAGCTAGGTGTCCAGTTTGAAAGATGGGGATAGTTATGTGTCTTTTGGCTTTAGTTAGGTATAGCTATGTGTAGTTTTCCCTAGAATAAAATAGCAAGTCATGTTATAAAAACAATATAATAAAATAGCAACCCATATTGCAATTGAAAAATAGACATATTGAAGAGTAACAACTAATTATAAGGATGAATATATATATATCATTACATCAATACCATATGTGACAAAAACAATACGTTTATGTCCAATTCAAAAGAAACTCTAACTTTTATCATAATAAGAGGTCAATAAGATTCTTTCTATGAGCAAAAGAGAGATCTTGTGTATTTGTAAGGTTAACTTTTATCCGAAAAAAATAAAAGATTTCATTCAAAAATTGATCAGTTAAAAATTACAAATGATCAAATTAAACATAAATAAAGATGATAAATCTTGAAAAACCCATCACAACTCCACTTCCCCAGTCCATGCCTCTTTCGGTGTCTCTTTTTGAGTCAAAAATAGAAAATTTCCGAACAAAAATGGTCCATCAGCTAGCGAGACCATTTTTAATGATCGTGTTCCTCTCAAAAGATATGCAAAAACAGTGACTAAAAGTGATAGGAGGGAGAGAGTGTGGTCCTCAAGTCAAGTCTCTACATTTTGGTAACATTACATTAAAAAGGAAAAGAAAAGAGAAACCACATAAATAAAGATCGGCATGCCAAGCAAGGTCTTTTATTATAAAGCGGTAGATCTTACCTACTAATTCTTCAATTAAAATTTACTAGTATGAGTGATAGATTTAATCAATGGTGTTTCTTATCCGTCTATGCCATTTTTCGTTCGTAGTTTACCTGACAAAGCGAGAGGTGTAACTACAATAGCACTCATTTTTATATGTCTATTGGCTTTATCTTTTTAAGGGTATATTACACACTATAATATTAAAATAGAAAATAAATTTCAAAAAAAAAACTTGCCAAATTTAACATAGCACTAATAGATTTAGATATGAGATCCACTAAGGAGTTGTGTCTGCGGTATGTCCCCTACCATTAAGGTTAGAGTTTGTCTCGTCAAATTGGCGAGGTACACGACGTGGCTTCTGACCAGCGTTTGTGTATTTATGATTTTGGAGGACGTTGCTCTCGCGATTCTGCGTGTCTGAGACTCGGAGGGTGCTAGGATTTAGGAGGTGGTAGTTTTGTGGGAGAGAGGTTGAGTTTCTAAGGCCGTTGGTTGGGATCGACGACAGAGATTTGTGATGGTACGGTTGGAGGGGTATTACTTCGATATCATCTGTGAGGGGATACATGTTCGGGAGGGGGTCAGTGGTGATTGAGCATAGAAAATCTGGCGATTAGGTTGGTGCGGGTTCGAGGGAAGACGGATCCGAGAGGGGCTGATCGAAGGTAGGGTAGGAAAATTTTGGCGATTTAATTGTTATGGCTTTGGTTGGTTGATGTCTTGGTACTGGGAGGGATCAGAAGTTCTCTGGCGTCGATGGACAGATTTATGTAAACATATCGAACTAGGGGTCTTGGTTTTCTTAAGTTTCAATACGTCCTCGTGGCGTCCCATTGGGCCATTTGGGGGTCCATATGACACGAGATTCTTGATCTGGGAAGAGGATTAGAGGCGATGTTTTATTTCTTAGGTTTATTTGGGGTGGTGTACTAGGGGCTTGCTCTAAATATTTTCGGGGTGATTCTTGTAACGGATTTACGAGGAGTCTCAACCCATTCAAGGTAGAGGCCGCAAGTTTGCAAGATGTATTTTGTTGCGTTATTAGTTATTATGCTCGTCGTTCTCTGTGTGGTTTTTGTAATGGATTTGCGGAGAGTCTCAACCCATTCGAGGTGAAGGCAGCGAGGTTGCAAGAGGCATGTCGTTGCACTATTTTTTATTTTCGTTACTCTTGTAATTTCATGATTCATAAATTAGTTATGTTTGATTCAACTAACAGTATATAAGATTATGGTGCATAGTCTATCACACCATCTGGTGTTTTGGCCGTTCGGTGTAATGTTGATTTAATTTGTTTTATAATTTAATGATATGTCATATTTTTCCTAAAAATAAATTTAAAGATGGGTGATCAAATATTAAGATATAAATAGGTCCAATAATATTATTTCATAATTCGTGGGTTCACAATGAGTATAGTTTGTTATGCAATATAAAAACTTACAACCGAAAGTGAGTGGCATGTTTCTAGGTAGGGTTATCAATCATCGTGTCCATATCTATCGCTTTGTAATGAATTTTCAACTCGTAAATTATTTATAAGTGTTTTACGAGCGGAAAACTCTAAATTAAAATGAATGAACATGTTTATACATAATTTTTTAATATTGTAATGTTAATTGAATAATTTTTACCTGTTCTTCATAGGTTTTCTATTTGTATTGTAACCCTAGGTACCTATAGCCTATATATAGTGTAATAGTCCTCTTGGACAAATATCAATTCAATAATAATATTCCTATTATTAACATGGTATCAGAGCAATTATAGGTCCAAAGCCTAAATTATTATTTTTTTTCTGGAATTGGTCATCACGTAGAGAGTATACACTCTCTGCTTTCCTTCACCGAGACCACATATGTGGGCTTCTTGGTTTCTTCTCCGTCGTCGCAGGTGTGCTAGAGAACTAGCAACCGACGGCCAACGCTGCTACATCGCATCGGCATCGCATCTGCCAGGCCAGCCCCGACGACATCGCATCGGTATCGCATCTCTGCCATAGTGTCTCTGCCGGCAAGACGAGTTCATCTTCCCGACGATTCCAGGCGACGTTTCTTCTCACCGCCGACACGTACAGGTTTCGGGCTACTATTTCGGCCCTTCTGCCCCGTCTCCGGCCACCGGCGACCTCCGCTCCAGACGTCTCATCCGTTCCAGATCTACTTCCGGGACGATCGATTGAACGTCTTCGGGGCTCTTGCTGTTCTCAACGCCAGCGAGTACGCCCTCAGGAGGATATTTCCGACGATTTTGTGCCGGCGTGGTCTTCCCAAGCCGCGCGTGAGACTTATGCGCCGCCCACGCGCCGCCGTCTGCGGTTTTCAAAAAAAAAATCTCACAGTTTGATATTTTTTTGTGATGGACAAATATGATATTTTAAAGCCTATTTCCGTATTATTTGATGGCTTTAATTATGTGATATGGGCTAAAGAGATGTCTAGTTTTCTTCGTGGCAGAAAACTATGGCGATATGTGACTGGTGATATTATTGCTCCTCTTAAAGATAAGGATGACACTCAATAAGCATTTAATGATCGATTCGATGAGTTGGGATAGTAAGAATCATCAAATACTTACTTGGTTCCGCAACACATGCAGTCCGTCTGTTAAATCTCACTTCGGACGTTTTGACACTGCAAAGGAGGTCTGGAAGCATTTAGAGAAACTTTACTCTACCACATATGTTGCTCACCAGTACCAACTTCTTGGCCGTCTTCATCTGTTAAAACAAGATTCTGGCCAATCTGTTTCTGAGTTCTTATCTCAAATGAGAGCTATTTGGGATCAATTGGCTGCATCTAAACCTAAATGGACAGACTCTGCCAATTCCACTCTCTTTGCTGAATATCATAATCGTCTCAGGGTTATGCAATTTCTCCAAGCTCTCCGCTCTGAATTTGAGGCTGTTCGCAGCTCTTTATTACATAGAGATCATTTTCCCATACTTGAAGCAGTTGTCTCTGAACTTATATCTGAAGAGATTCGTCTTACGGGTATGTTGTCTCATCCTCCTGTTGATACTATTTTTGCCACCACTAATGCAAGTCCTGGTCTTGAGAAGACTAAGAACTCTCAAGCTAGTTATACTTCAAATAAGAAGCGGTGTAATTATTGCAAACAAACTGGCCATTGGAAATCAGAATGCCCGATTTTGCGCTCCAAAGGAAAAGAATGGCATGGTCCTCAAAACCCTGTGTCTCAAACAAGATCTCATGTTGTTGCTGCTGCCCCCTCAGATTCCCCCAGTGCATGTGCAGATTCTCTTGATATAACCACTCTACTCAGTAAGGTTGATCTCCAGGCTCTCAAACAAGCGTTAATCGCTTCCCATTCTGGTAATCATTCCCCATCAGTCATGTCAGGTACTTCGAAACCTTGGTATATGGATTCCGCATGCTTTAATCATATGAGTCCATACTCATCATTGTTTTCTCACCTCAAACCAATTAAACACTCACCTGCCATTCATACTGAAGGAATTATTTGAGGGTTCCAGACAATTAATTTCATGCCCATACAAGAAATTAACCTCAAAGTTCCATGTTTAATACGGATCTTGCATGATCATGAATTGATCATGAGATCTAGACTAGATTAAAATTAAGTATTACCTTGAATCAAAATCTCCTTGTTACTAAATTGGATTTAGTAACCTCTAAAGATCGTCCACACAGGAAGAGCAATCCGGGGATACTTACTACGATCCTTACTAGAAGATCGAAGCAAGCAAAACGGACGGAGCGGGGATGGAGGGGGGCCGGCCGAAACTAGCAAGGAGAGAGAGAGGAAGACGGCTAGGGTTTGTAAAATAAATTACTTAATTTTCAGATCTGAAAATTTCCCTTTTATAAACCTTATTTGGGCTTTTAATTAATTAAAGGCCTTAATGGGCTTAAAGCCCAAAGCTTTTAATTAATTATGTAGAGAAGCCCATTCTGGCTAGGCCCAGTTTAGATAATTTAATTAAATCTATTTAATTAGATTATAATTAATTAGTCTTGCTAAACCGTTCTTGATTCCGGTTTAATCCTAAACCGAAATCGGTCTAATCCTGTTTAATCCAAAACCGGATTTTGTCTCTCTCATGATTCCTCCATATGATTCCATCCGTTTTACTCAACCTTAGGTGTGTGACCCTCTAGGCTCACGACGCGTCGGCGGACTGGTAAAATTACCATTTTACCTTTTCCATCATGAGTAGCCTCTAGCAAGACATCATGATTACCCAACGCTTGTGATTATCGAGATTTCGACTTGACCTTGTCGTACATGAATCTATCCTTTTATCCTCTTGATATCTTTGACAACCACGAGGCATAGACAAGTCATCCTCGTTCTATTGTCCTGTTTCTTGATTCTGAGTTAACTGAATTATAACTGATACTAAGTATCGTCTGCATGGCCATGCTATCGTATTTCAGTTGTACTCATCAAGTGGCCTAAACTGATATCTGCTCACACGTCCGTATGAGGGATAAATCCTTCAGAGATCCATCTAGTCAACTTATGTAACTTGTGATCGAGCCAATCACAGCCGTTATTGTAACCCTTTTACATGAGACGTTAGACTGAGTCAAACTCGTCACTCATTACATATTGACCTCAATGGTCCTTCGGTCTGAGGATGTGATTTCATGATCCGACATATGAGTATGTTCATGACTGTGTCTATGTAACATACTCATGATTCGGGTCATCCTATATTACCCCTGACTGGTGATACTATGACCTAACTCTGGCCCCCTACTGGCCATGATCAGTAGAGCGTGATCATTTATAGTTAGCCTCATACCGATCGCTTCTTATGAAGCTGTTCTGATCGGGGACTGCTTAAGTAAGATTTTATCTGATCTGTAGAGCTACTATTATGTGTTGACACATCAATGATACAAATCAAATTATACTTAAGATATTACTACAACACTTAGTAATATGAATGCCGATTTTTTATTCAACTAATAATCTTTATTACAAGATTAGATTGAAAATACATTGTACTAGGGCACAAATCCCAATAGTCTCCCACTTGCCCTAGACCCAATTGGTATTCCAATCTAAACCCATTCCCCTGACATGTTCCTCATGCTTAGGCTGTGATAGCGCCTTGGTTAAGGGGTCGGCTAGATTATCATGCGTTGAAATGTAGCTTATCTCTACTTCGCCTTTATCAACCATCTCTCTGATGAAGTGATACTTTCTCTCGACGTGCTTGGTCCGGTTGTGAAATCTGGGCTCTGTAGCTAGTGCTACGGCCCCCGTGTTGTCACACCTTAAGCTCACGGGATCAGACGTGCGCGGCTGTACATCTAATCCACTCAAGAAGCTCCTGACCCACATCGTTCTATCCCGCCATACACTAAGAAGGCGTCCTTTGTTCTCCTCAAATACTTGAGGATACACTTGACGACAGTCCAGTGATCTTGGCCTGGGTTAGACTGAAACCTGCTGGCACAGCTGAGGACAAACGATACGCCAGGCCTCGTACAGATCATGGCATACACGATGGATCCTACTGCCGAAGCATATGGGATTCCCTCCATCTTCTTAAGCTCATAAGGTGTTTTAGGACACTAATTATTGTTGAGCTTTATGCCATGTCTTACCGGGAGGTTCCCTTTCTTAGAGTCAAGCATTGAGAATCTTCTCAACACTTTATCTATATATGTGCTTTGACTTAGACCTAATATTCTCTTGGATCGATCTCTGTAGATCCTGATCCCCAGAATGTAAGCGGCCTCTCCTAAGTCCTTCATGGAGAAACACTTCCCTAACCAATCTTTGGTCTCAAGCAAGGTTGGGACGTTATTTCCCATGATCAGTATATCATCGACATACAGCACCAGGAACACTATGTTACTCCCACTTCTCTTCTTGTAGATACAGGGTTCATCTGGATTTCTGATGAACCCAAACTTTTTTACGGCTTCATCGAAGCGTAAGTTCTAACTCCTGGAAGCTTGCTTCAACCCATAAATGGATCGTTGCAGCTTACACACCTTTTCGAGATGTTTAGGATCGACAAAACCTTCTGGCTGGGTCATATAGACATCCTCCTGCAAATTCCCGTTAAGGAATGCGGTTTTGACGTCCATTTGCCATATCTCGTAATCGAAATAATGGCTAACATCATCCGAATTGACTTAATCATAGCTACTGGCGAAAAAGTCTCATCATAGTCCATACCTTAGACTTGACGATAACCTTTAGCAACCAGTCTTGCTTTGTAAGTCTGAGGCTTTCCGTTCATATCTGTCTTTAACTTAAATATCCACTTGCAACCTATGAGTTTTATCCCAGGTGTGATGTATACTAAGTTCCAGACCTGATTGTCTTTTATGGACTTCATTTCCTCATCCATGGCATTCTGCCATTCTTTTGAGTTGGGACTAGCCAAGGCTTGCTGAACTGTTGCGGGATCATCCTGATCTACAACTATCAAGTCATTACCCTATATGGCTAAGAAGCCATATCTGACTGGGTTTTGACGAGATCTTTCAATCCTCCTTGGTCCTACAGGAGTTTCTGTTGGAATAGGACTTGGATCATTTACCTCATCGGGTACCTCTACAATGTCCGCAGGCTGTTCTGTGTCCTCTCGAATTTCTTCAAGAAGCACAGGACTCCCACTGGGTTTCTTGGATAAGAATTTTCTTTCCAAGAAAACCCCACCTCGAGCAACAAAGACTTTGTTTTCCTCGGGTTTGTAGAAGTAGTACCCCATGGTTCCTTTGGGGTACCCTACAAAGACACACTTATCTGCCTTGGGTTCGAGTTTATCACCAAGCAACCGCTTGACGTAAACGTCGCACCCCCAGATCTTGAGGAAAGACAGCTTGGGAGCTTTCCCTTGCCAAGCCTCAAATGGAGTGGTCTCCACTGCCTTTGTAGGTACTCGATTCAATATGAATGCGGCTGTTTCTAGGGCGTGGCCCCAGAAAGATACTGGAAGGTCGGCGTGACTCATCATGGAACGAACCATGTCTAGCAGGGTTCTGTTCCTCCGTTCGGAAACACCATTCATCTGAGGGGTTCCTGACGGGGTTAATTCTGAGAGTATACCGTTATCCCTTAGGTGACTGAGAAATTCTTGATCTAAGTATTCGCCACCTCGATCGGAACGAAGTGCCTTTATACTTTTATCAAGCTGGTTTTGTACTTCATTCTGGAATTCTTTGAATTTATCAAAGGACTTCGACTTATGTCTCATTAAATAGACATACCCATACCTACTAAAATCGTCGGTAAAGGTTATGAAGTATCTAAAACCTCTCCTGGCTTGTGTACTCATGGGCCCACATACGTCTGAATGTATTAGGCCCAAGAGATCACTTGCCCTTTCACCTAAGCCGCCAAAAGGTGCTTTTGTCATCTTGCCCATAATGCAAGATTCGCATCTCTCGATTGGTGTGAATTCAAACGGGCTTAAGAGCCCACACTTATGAAGTGTCGAGACGCGTTTCTCGCCTATGTGGCCTAGATGGCAGTACCACATCACTGTCTGGTTTGAGTCATTCGACTTTAACCTCTTATTTACGTTATAGTTTGAACTGTAGTTAGTGTTATCAAGATTTAAAATATATAATCCACCAACCATAGATGTAGTGCCGTAAACGATATTATTTCTCGATAAAGTAAATAAGCCATTGTCTATGGCAAATACAAAACCAAGTTTGTCCAAACTGGACACTGAAATAATATTCCTACAAAACGTAGGTACACATAAAACATCGTCCAATACTAATATAAGCCCTGTGGGCATCCTAAGACTAACAGAACCGACAGCCGTCGTTGACACCGAACTGTTGTCTCCGATTCTCAGGTCCCGCTCGCCTTTCCAAAGGAGCTTCTTACTTTCCAGATCCTGCAGATTAACACAAATGTGAGATTCTGCTCCGGTATCAACTACCCATGTGTCTAAGAAAGTAGTGTTGAGATTATACTCAACAACGTAAATACCTGATCCAGGTCCTGAAGGGTGTCCTCCCTTCTGCAAGCTCTTCACATAATCGTTGTGCTGCCTGCAATCCTTCTTCCAATGACCTGGCTACTGGCAGTAGTAACAGACCACCTCTGAGGTCGAAGTGCTCCCTTCGGTTCTAGGAACCGCTTGGATTCTCGGACCTCTAGGTGCCCTTATTTGCCCAGCTAGGTGCATTGGCGCCTTACCCTTACCTGACACTGCTGGTGTCTTGCCCTTGTTGGAGTGTCCTGGTGACTTGCCATCAGGTTTGCCAGCTCTTTTAAAACTGACACCCTTATTGACCATTAGAACCTCAGGGGTTTTGCCCTTGAGGTCTTTCTCTGCTGTCACCAACATTCCATATAGTTCCTTGATGGTCTTTTCCATATTATGGAGATTGTAATTTGTGATCATATCTCCATAAGCCTTTGGAAGCGACATCAGGACTATATCTGATTTCAGCTGCTCTGTGAACTTATGACCTAGACTGGCCAAGCGATCAAAGAGCCGCTTCATCTTAAGGACATGTGGGCTTACTGCCTCACCAGCATTGAGCCTGCTATAAAATAATTCCCTAAGAGTGTCGTATCTTTCGACACGGGCATTCTTTTGGTAGTATATTTTAATTTCCTCCATCATCTCTTGGGGTTCTCCCATGAGATGCTTGGACTGGTCCTGGGTTTCATTTTCCATGGACCCGACCATGAGGATGCCAACATCTTGTCGATCGCTTTTGTATTTTTCATAAGCATTCTTATCGGCATCGCTGGCATCATCAACAGGCTCATTAAAGGCTTGTCTGTAAGGATATACTCCTGTTTGTCATACTGAAGTGCAAGCTTCAGGTTTCTCTCCCATTGCAGGAAGTTGGTCCCTGTCAGCCTGTTATTCGACATAAGAGACTTTAAGGCTTCACTGCCAGAATGTGTTGATTTGGGTTGCGAAGTTGCCATCTAATCTATACATGAAAACAAATTCGATCAGATTCTTAATTAAGTTGAAGTAAGAGACACTTGACTATGAACATTTCTGATTCTTGTTTCTGAATCTAAACCAAGATCTTCGCATACCCAAAACTAGAGTGAGTTAATCTCATCGCCCCAGTTTTGGACATTGGAGTAGGACAGTCCAGTCCTTTCACGATTCCATGTGATTCTTGGCTAGGGCTTATACATTGTGTGTATACGACATTACCCTATATCTGATACCCTGGCTTAGATCATCTGAGAATCGCAGCCAAGTCAACCAATTTTCAACGCATGGTCCATTCTGCATGGCTACTACGCTAATGCGCACGCACCCATGCAAACTGGTCCATCTTCTTTTAGAACCCATTCTCATGGATCCACGTTAATCGTGTCTACCCATGAGTCCGAGAACTAATCGAAGTGATGAAAAGTGGGCGGTATCTAGCTTGACTTGAAATTATTTGCCTTTTAAATATTCATTATCACTGATCATAATTTGATCTTAATTTGAATTTATCATCTACAAATCCATGTAGAGATAATTTCAATTCCGGTTTACATGTGCGTGATTGACTGATTATTAATCTTTACACATGTGGGTGATGATCTAATTAACATGAACCTATGAAAATTAAATCACACATCCATCCATACATTCATAAACATAAATGTAAATTTTCTTTAGCTAGTCCGCTAACCCTACTGGAATAAACTAGAACCTATACTAGGTCTCGTCTTTCCTCATTCTCCTGGACTCCCATTGCCTCCATGCCTCCTCGGGATCACCGTCCTTCTCTTCGGTTCTTCTTGTCTTGGGACTTTGTAATCACATTTAATTTAAATAAAATAAATGATGCGACACGCAGGTCACTAATAAATTACAACCCATAAGCAACTCGCATGTTGCAAACCGAAATTAAATCCTAAATTCGGGCTAACTTAGCAATCATGTTGCAAACACCGTGTTATCAAACAATCATGTTATCAAACAAGCATTTTATCAAGCAAGCATATTAATTCCAATTTTATCTTGATTTAAATTATAAAATACAGTTTATTTAAACCGTTTCTTAAACCGGGTAATTTCTGAATTAAATCGGTTCACGCGCTGGTTTATCGAAACCGAACCGATCTGAAATTTTAATTAATAATTGCTGAAAAATTCTGGATTTTTTCTGGGTCGGATCTGACCCAAATCCTACTGGTTTGGGCGAACCAAAATTGACCCGAGGGCCAATTTTGGTTTGGCCGAAACCCTAGCCGCCAGGGCTGGCCGCGCCGTGGCCGACCAGCCCGTGAAGGTTGGCCGAGGCGGGCCGCCTGGCCGGGCAGGCCGTGGCCTATCCCCTAGCCGGAGCCGAGGGGCTCGGCCAGATCTGCCACGGGCAGATCTGGTCGGCTTCCTCGTTTCGGCCGATCGGCCCGTGGCGCGGCCGGGGTTAGCCTCCCGGCTAGCCTCGGTCTCCCACGGGTCTCGATCCTGATCTTACTCGATCAATTTAATTTTTCAGCAACATTAAAAAAATTCCAGCAATTAATTCATTAACCAAAATCATAAAGTTTGCAATTTTCCAATTCACAATACCGAATTAAATTGCAAAAATTAAATCTAGCCTATCATGCTCGAATACAAAATCATGCATAATCAGCCTCTGATACCACTGAAGGAGTTATTTGAGGGTTCCAGACAATTAATTTCATGCCCATACAAGAAATTAACCTCAAAGTTCCATGTTTAATACGGATCTTGCATGATCATGAATTGATCATGAGATCTAGACTAGATTAAAATTAAATATTACCTTGAATCAAAATCTCCTTGTTACTAAATTGGATTTAGTAACCTCTAAAGATCGTCCACACAGGAAGAGCAATCCGGGGATACTTACTACGATCCTTACTAGAAGATCGAAGCAAGCAAAACGGACGGAGCGGGGATGGAGGGGGGCCGGCCGAAACTAGCAAGGAGAGAGAGAGGAAGACGGTTAGGGTTTGTAAAATAAATTACTTAATTTTCAGATCTGAAAATTTCCCTTTTATAAACCTTATTTGGGCTTTTAATTAATTAAAGGCCTTAATGGGCTTAAAGCCCAAAGCTTTTAATTAATTGTGTAGAGAAGCCCATTCTGGCTTAGCCCATTCTGGCTAGGCCCAGTTTAGCTAATTTAATTAAATCTATTTAATTAGATTATAATTAATTAGTCTTGCTAAACCGTTCTTGATTCTGGTTTAATCCTAAACCGAAATCGGTCTAATCCGGTTTAATTCAAAACCGGATTTTGTCTCTCTCATGATTCCTCCATATGATTCCATCCGTTTTACTCAACCTTTGGTGTGTGATCCTCTAGGCTCACGACGCGTCGGCGGACTGGTAAAATTACCAGTTTACCCTTTCCATCATGAGTAGCCTCTAGCAAGACATCATGATTACCCAACGCTTGTGATTATCGAGATTTCGACTTGACCTTGTCGTACATGAATCTATCCTTTTATCCTCTTGATATCTTTGACAACCACGAGGCATAGACAAGTCATCCTCGTTCTATTGTCCTGTTTCTTGATTCTGAGTTAACTGAATTATAACTGATACTAAGTATCGTCTGCATGGCCATGCTATCGTATTTCAGTTGTACTCATCAAGTGGCCTAAACTGATATCTGCTCACACGTCCGTATGAGGGATAAATCCTTCAGAGATCCATCTAGTCAACTTATGTAACTTGTGATCGAGCCAATCACAGCCGTTATTGTAACCCTTTTACATGAGACGTTAGACTGAGTCAAACTCGTCACTCATTACATATTGACCTCAATGGTCCTTCGGTCTGAGGATGTGATTTCATGATCCGACATATGAGTATGTTCATGACTGTGTCTATGTAACATACTCATGATTCGGGTCATCCTATATTACCCCTGACTGGTGATACTATGACCTAACTCTGGCCCCCTACTGGCCATGATCAGTAGAGCGTGATCATTTATAGTTAGCCTCATACCGATCGCTTCTTATGAAGCTGTTCTGATCGGGGACTGCTTAAGTAAGATTTTATCTGATCTGTAGAGCTACTATTATGTGTTGACACATCAATGATACAAATCAAATTATACTTAAGATATTACTACAACACTTAGTAATATGAATGCCGATTTTTTATTCAACTAATAATCTTTATTACAAGATTAGATTGAAAATACATTGTGCTAGGGCACAAATCCCAACACATATTGCTGATAGTTCGGTCATCTCTGCATCACATTCTGGCACTGTGTCTACTTCACAATTCTCTCTTCCAAACACATTGCTTGTTCCCAAACTATCTCTTAATCGTGTATCTGTCGGTCAGTTGTGTGACTTAGGTCTTGATGTAATATTTTCTGGCATTTCCTCTTCTGTCTCTGTGCAGGATTCACTGACGGGACAAATCTATGGGACAGGCCGTAAGACGGGTCGCTTGTTCGAGCTCACAAGTTTACATACTCCATCACCATCTTTATCTCAGTGTGCTGCTGTTGTCTCTGCAGATACCTGGTGAAATTTTAAATCGTAGCCGAGTCAAGAAGTCGAGTACAAAGTCGTAACTTGTGTATCGACTACTTGCCTAAAAACGTAAACCGTAAGCAAAACAGTAAACAGATAATAATAACGACACCAGATATGATTACCCAGTTCGGTGAATCCGCACCTACGTCTGGGGGCACTTTGCCAGTGGAAAGGTTTTCACTATAAGGTAGTCAATAGTACAACTTCAAGCACCAACTAGCTATCACACAAGCTATTGTCCTAAGCTACTATAGATCTCACCGTGAACAACCTCGACCAAGGGCCTCTCCCCCTGTCTTTGAGATCCTCTCAATTCCACCCTTCGAGCAAGCCTATGCTCGGTGTCGTTGTCTTCTTTGACGGAGTAGTGAATCTTCAATCACAAACAAAAACCCTAACCGATCGAAACACTTAGTCTTCGCGACTTAATGTTTGATCGGAGCAAAAGTCCGTTCTAGCGAATCTTAATCAGCCTCTCAACACGCCAATGGTGCACGGTTAAGAGCTCTGAGAAATCTTGCAATTATTAGAACAAGAACGAATGATCTGCTAATGGGAAGCCCAAGGCTTTTTATAGCAGCTCACATTCCTAATCCTCCTCGGACCAGGAACAGGAAGTTTCAGACTTCCTGACTAAATCAGGCAAGTCGTTGCCGCCTTCCATGACAGTTGGAAGTCGTCTTGCCTGTTCTGACTTCCTGAATAAATCAGGCAAGTAGAGTTGCCGCTTATTGCTGACGTGTTACTGCCAGCTCCAAGTCTTCGTGGCGTCTTTCTCCTTTCGCTCCAAGCTTCGTCGAAATAGGAAAGCTTCAGATCTTTCCTAATCTAGATTGTAACAAGTTGCTCCACATGTCATGTAACATGTTGCACGACTTCTTACTTTTGCGCTAAAAAATTATGCCAACAATTAAACGTAGCAACACCTGGCATGCACGTCTTGGTCATGTTTCCTCTCAGCCCTTGCGTAGTCTAGTTTCTAGTGGCTTATTAGGTTCTATTTCCCGTAAACTTAGTGACTGTCTTTCTTGTCAGTTAGCCAAACATCATGTGTTACCTTTTTCCAATAATAATTCTACATCTGCTGAACCTTTTGATCTTATTCATTTTGATTTGTGGGGTCCATCTCCTACTCCCTCTATGGGGGGAGCACGTTATTTTGTTATTTTTGTTGATGATCATACTCGGTTCACTTGGATCTATTTAATGAACCACAAATCCGATCTCAACAAAGTATATTCTCAATTTGTTAGCATGATTCAGACCCAGTTTTCTAAAGTACTGATAATGGTACTGAATTCAAAGAGACATACTTCTTAGACCTTCTTGCCTCTCATGGCACTATCATGCAGAGATCGTGTCCAAGAACTTCTCAGCAAAATGGTCGAGCGGAACGTAAACATCGTCACATTCTTGATACTGCGCGTGCTTTAATCATCTCTACAGCATGTCCTGAACGTTTTTGGGGAGAGGCTGCTCTCACAGCAGTCTACACTATCAATAGGGTTCCATCTCCTGTCATAGGAAACAAAACCCCTTATGATTGTCTTTATGGTCAGTCACCTTCCTATAATCTTCTTCGTGTTTTTGGGTGTGTCTGCTTTGTCCACTTACTACCTCATGAACGAAATAAACTAGAGCCTCGTGTTCGTCTTTGTTGTTTCGTTGGGTATGGGATTGAACATAAGGGATATCGATGCTGGGATCCTCTGTCTAAACGTCTCCGCATATCTCGGCACGTCACCTTCTGGGAACACAAGATGTTCTCATCTATGTCTGAATTTCATGTATTCCCATCTGCACCTTTTTTCGCCAACCCTGACATAGATTTATTTCCTGATGATGTTTTGGAACTTCCTCTTGAGCCTCCGAATGCAGGCACAACGGATCCTCCCTCGGCTCCTCCCATAGATTATGCTCCGCCAGAAGATCCTGTGTCTTCATCTCGCCCTCACCGTCAAACACACCCTCCGTCTCACCTTCACGACTATCAGGTAACATTGCCCAATTTTTCTCGAGTCGCCTCTACTGTCTTGTCTGTCTATGAACCTCGTACATATAGAGAGGCATGCACTAATCCTTTGTGGCAGCAAGCAATGACTGAGGAACTTCGGGCTCTTGAGAAAACTCATACTTGGGATCTCGTACCTTTACCTAATGATAAGTCTGTGGTGAGTTGCAAATGGGTATATAAAGTGAAGACAAAGGCTGATGGCAATGTTGAGCGTTACAAGGCTCGACTTGTTGCAAGAGGATTTTCTCAAGAATATGGGATTGATTATGAGGAGACATTTGCTCCAGTCGCTAGACTTACATCTGTTCGTAGTTTGTTGGCAGTTGTAGCCGGACGAAAGTGGAACCTTTTTCAGATGGACGTCAAGAATGCTTTTCTTAATGGAGACCTAATTGAGGAAGTATATATGCAGCCACCGCCCGGGTATGATCATCCCCCAAACACAGTTTGTCGCCTGAAAAAAGCCCTGTATAGACTTAAGCAAGCCCCAAGGGCATGGTTTTCAAAGTTCAGTGGGAAGATGATCGTTCTTGGTTTTACCTCTAGTCCTTATGACACTGCTTTATTCGTCAAACAGACTACTCATGACCATATTTTACTTCTTCTATATGTGGATGACATGATCATCACCGGAGATGATAGCTCTGGTATCTCCGATCTCAAGCATCATTTCAGTAAGCAGTTTGATATGAAGGATCTTGGTAAACTCACATATTTTCTTGGGTTGGAGATCTCGACAGTGTCATCCGGTCATCACTTGTCTCAAACAAAATATGCAGCTGATCTTATTTCTCGGGCAGGCTTATCTGATAGTAAGGTCGCCTCCACTCCCATTGAGGCAAAAGAAAAGCTGACACCTTCCAACGGAAAGCTTCTTCCAGATGCTACTCTTTATCGACAACTTGTTGGTAGTCTTGTCTATCTAACTGTCACACGTCCGGATATTGCTTATGCAATACACGTGGTAAGTCAATTCATGTGTGCACCCCGTACTACACATTATGAAGCCGTTCTTCGAATTCTGCGATATGTGCGAGGCACTCTGTCTCATGGTCTTCACTTCTCATGTGAATCACCTATGGTATTACATGCATTCTCTGACGCAGATTGGGCTGGTGATCCTACTGACCGGCGTTCTACTACGGGATACTGCTTCTTTCTTGGCACATCTCTAATCTCCTGGAGAAGTAAGAAGCAGACGACTGTTGCCCACTCTAGTACAAAGACAGAATATCGGGCTCTTGCTGATACTACCTCTGAACTCATCTGGCTACGATGGTTGCTTAATGACATGGGCACTGTTCACAACTCGGCTACTTCAATTCATTGTGACAACCAAAGTGCTATCCAGATCGCTCATAATGATGTTTTCCATGAACGCACCAAACATATAGAAAATGACTGTCATTTTGTCCGCCATCACCTCAACCATGGCACTATCACTCTATGTGTCGTCTCTTCTGATGATCAAACTGTTGATATATTTACCAAACCTCTGATTTCTGGACGGTTCAATACTCTAGTTTCCAAACTTAATTTGTTCAAACCGCTTTAAGTTTGAGGGGGAGAGTTAATTGTATAATTTACCTGTTCTCCATAGGTTTCCTATTTGTATTGTAACCCTAGGTACCTATAGCCTATATATAGTGTAATAGTCCTCTTGGACAAATATCAATTCAATAATAATATTTCTATTATTAACATGTACATATCATGCAAGAGAGAAATTAGTAATTAAATTTTAAATGATAATTTTAATTTTTTAATTAACATATGTACATACTTTTTCATCAACTATTTTTTTAAAAAAACTTTTATCGACTCTATAATTTTGAATTATAAATTTTTAAATTACATAATATTTTAAATTTATTTTTTTTCATCCTGTCACAATGAGGTTTGAAACTCAAACATTTACATTGATAGTATGATACTCAAACCGTTGCAGTGTTTATTTAGAGAAATTTTGAAGTATACATTTTTCATAGTTTTGAATTGCAATGAAATTGAAAACATGTTATAATGACAAGTGTATTGTTTGAGGCAACACAAACAAAAGAAATGATTCTCCATTTGAAATTATAAAATGAGTGATTTGAAGTTGTGAATTCAAATAATAATAATGATGGTGGTGGAGTAGTGGGACAAGATCCCTAGAATGATCTGATACGATCCATTGGCAATGAAGGAGTTGTCCGAAAGACATTGGTAGGGACAATAAGTGACGATGATATAGCGACGAGGAAAGAGGAACATGCATGGTTCCTAACCAACACAAGACCGTTGCAGCTTTGCTCCTCTCTCTTGTTTCTTCTCTTCATTTATAGCTCATCTCTACCTTCTCTCTCTCCTTCCTTCTTCTCTTCCACCAATATTTTCATCATTATTTGACTTATAATGGTTGAGTTTTAATATCATGTCGACTATATACAAATAGCAGTTATTTGACCTATAATAGTTACAGGGACTAATTTAATATCCATAATTTTTATTTAAAATTATAGAGTTATGTGAAACAAGTATATATAATCTATATGATATATTTTTAACGGTGTATCACATGTAAACGGACAAGATTTAAATGAGAAATTAAAACCTCAAAAATAATTGTTTCTCAGATTGAAAGAAAACTAATTTTTACACGGTATATATATCGTATTATGCTTCCATGAACTTGTAAGAAAACTTAGAGTCAAGTGACACTCTCTCGTACGCGGAGGGTGCAAATAATGGGCCAACGAGTACATTATGTTAAATACTCTTATTGATAGCAAGCGAGACGTTTAGCTGATAATGATTGACCTACACAAAGACACTTTAAAGTCTAGTTGATTACATTTGTCAACAGTATTATAATTATCTTTTATCTGTCAAAGTTGTTTGTTCTAAATGATAAAATAGTGTGGTTCATTATCTTGTTCAAATTGTACTTTCTGGATTTGATTGAATGAGGAGAGAGAGAGAGGTGTTTATCCTCCCTAATTTGAATTGTTTTTTACTTTGGATTAAATGCAACAATTTTTAAGATTTTAAGGTGCATTATGACACATTTCTTACAAAACTATGGTCAGGAGAGGAGGTTACTGATAGAAAATAGCAATGAGGTATATCATATTAAGTTGTAAACAAGTCAAGTTCTTAAAGAATCTATTGAGCTCCATTTGTACTTGTATAATCAATCTTCGATTGGTTTTTGAACATACTCATTCAGTATTTAAATGATTACATTTTCTTCAATATATTTCTACAAAATGTTTTGATTCTTGATAAATATACATACAAAAATTGAATGAAACAAAATTCGTTTATATACAAATTCAAACTTGATTATTAATTTTCAATATCAATTATATAAACTCTTTCAAACAAACATATTTTGCAAGCCGAATCAAGCCTCAATCAAAATTTTACACTCGATTCGACAAATTTCACTCTTAATCATGATTAAGATAAGGGTACATCCTATCGTTGATGAGATGGAACTAACGAGGAGGACACGTGTGGATGATGGAGGTGAGACGCAGGAGATCACTCCTCCGCTGAAGCAAGTCCTGAGAAAATAGAAGGGGCCCACAGAAATGAGCTTTAATAATAGGGCAAGTGTGGATCAGGTGTGACAGGTTGTACCGTGAGTTAAGGTGTGTCGGGGAATCTTTACCCCCTTTTTTTTTTTATCTCTTTCTTGCTTTGCAATTGCATTACATTATTCTCCTCCTCAACTGTTTTCACAGTAAATTTTATTTTACATTGTCTTGTTACTGTCAAAACTATGTCTCTACAATAAAAGTAAAATCTCACCCCTTTTAGAAATTAAAGTGGAAGAAATAAACTATTTGCAAAAAGTAAAGTAAATGCGTTTTTGGTGAGCTTTTGAAACTCAAGAAAGCAAAATCATATATGTGAATTGAATTTTATTGACTCGAAAGTTTTGTCAAATCGCATGACTTTTGTTGCTCAACATAGCTTTTTATTATTGATTAGAGATTGTTTAAGAACGCTATGTATATTACAAAATCTTGCACCTTCGAGAAAACATATCTCTTTCTTTTAGGTTTCGAATCTAAATTGTACCAAATCTTCATGGCTCTTTATGTTTGTAAAGATTTGCTTATGCCTTCAGGTAATTCCAAATAAAGACTCCAGCTAAATTAAATACAATAAAATGATTGTTCTACTTTCTGACTTAATGAAATACGACTATACTTTAATTTCAAATACATTGGTGTGATTTTAGAAAAAAATTGAACTGAATTTGGGTAACTATAATTTAGGTATCATGATGATTTGTATTTGCTCAAACTTGCCGAATCGGTATTGGACCTCAAACCAGTCGGTTAATTCGGTTGTTAAATTCTAAAACCGATATCGAACCAATAATGGTGTCAAACTCGAAAATTAACTGATCGGTTTTGTTTGTTGATTTTTCGATTAAAACCATTTGGGTATTTATTTTGGGTTTTTTCTCCGCAATTGATCTCCTCTGTTTCTTTTCCGGCACAACGACTCCAACAAAACACCGTATGTTTCTATAATTTTCAAGTGGTTTGATCCTCGGCCCAACGGTGCCAGACACTTATGGATTGGGCGAATTGAGGGAAACATCAATGTCGGAGTGTCACATTTGTCTCCGATGATGTTTCAGACTGAAACAACCTCGAAGAAGAGAGACGCATCGGTCCGGACCCACCTCTATGGTCTGGCAATTCCCTGCACAAAACCCAAACTTCCCTTCCTCTAATTTCGCACACCTCGCAGACGATTCTGTCGTAAACCTTGTCAATAAATAAGAAACCCTAACTGCAAACGCGCAAGGAACAGACCGTAAAAATTAAGAACGATGTAACTTTGTTGGTAACCATAGTCGGCACATTCTTCCCAAATTACATAAAATTCTTATTTATTATTTTGTTTGGTTATTTGATTTTACATTAATTATCTTTCTATTACAAAAGAAAAATCATTAATCTATATGGTAATGAGCATGCGACTATTTGGTCTTCCAATCAAATAAAGAATTGAAAGATTCGGAGGAAATTTCCACCGTGTTTGGCCCACAAAATTTGTGCCCTTTTGTTTATCATTTTGTGAATTTAAATTCACGTGCACGCTTTCTACAAATTCTTGTTCATTTGGAAAAAAATTCAACATCCCAACAATTACGAAAATCTAATCATTAAGATTTTTTCGTACTCCATACTTCAAAATCGGTGGATTTTTCGTTTCTCACCATTCCTTTTAATGAAATCTTTGAAGCAAATGCACGTCGTTTAATTTTTAAGAAGAAACCAATTTCCACGTATCTTCGATGTTTTTTAGGAACAATAAAAGGTCATAATCTAGAAGGCTATTTATAAAGTGATTTTTGTTGACTAATATAGTGTACATAAATGAACAACTTTCAAGTCTCGAAATCGGTTGAGCTAATTAATTAACCTTTAATAGGACATTTCTCCTATCTCTTTTTTTCCAAGATTGGTAGAAAATAAATGCTTGGGGAACAAAGTTGGAATTTACGTAGAATAAATAATCATCTCTTTTTTAAGATATAATCTGAACAAATTTCTTACGTACACAAACCCAATTCCTTATGTTTTGTTAAATGCATTTATCTGAACAAAATCCAATAACAGGTATTCAAAATTTATTTATTTTGAGTATTTTGTGGGAAGATTTCTCTTTTGAATATATTTTATTACACGCACAATATGAATATCGAGTTTGATATCTTATTTTAATTGCTTAAGAAATCATTATAATTAAAAGTTATTTTGATTTTTATGAGAATATTTGGAGTGTGAGTACGTTCAATGTATTTTCAATTGGTTTCGTTAATTTCAATTATTTCGTAACATAAATACTATTAAATCATATTTGTATAGAGTAAGTGTTAATTATGGATTATATCTTTTAAAATGAATAAAAATATAAATTTTGTTTTTAATTTGTAAAATGTAGAAGTACTGCTTTGTTGATTGTTATGGGTAGGGTTTTTTTATTCAATTACCATGACATTCAAAATCACGGAACTCTCTCATTAACTATTTCGATTAAATACTCACGATCTCAAATTAAAACCCAAAATTCAATTTAAATTCTAGTTTAATACAATTTTCAAATTGAATCCATTTATATAAACAAGACATCGTATGAACATCTTCAACTGGTCAGATATCTTAAAATTTGAGTCTACCCAAATTACAAAAGTTTAAAAAAAAAACTCCCAATCCGGCGCAATCATCTCAATGTTTTGCTGCAAATGTACAATAATATTTTAAAGCACATGATATTTAATGTATCCTAGATTATGAAGATCATATTTAAATAAATAAATAGAATGTGATAGAGTAACGAAGCGACAAAATTGACGACAGCGAGGTGATCATGCGTGAATCCGAAGAACAGTGAAGTTTCTTATGTAGGTGGATGTCATGTGGATGATGATGGTGCATGACATGTACATGTATGGGCATGTAGCATGGGAAGCAGAGAGAATCAATATGAAAGTGGGGATGTCCATATGATCCATTCCTGCCCAAAGATATGATTTCTCATTTCATAAAGCTTTCTTCTGCTTACGTCACCTGTATCTCCTCCTGGATTTCCATGGGTCCCACCCACCCCTTGTTTTCATCCCTTTTTTTTATTATCATAAATACTCCACATCAAAAACTATATACATATATCATCATCACTTAATAAATAAATCAATATATGGTTACAATTACAGTAAACATAAATAAATATTAACAATGACTATGATTAAATTACTCCTAGCACATTGTTATTTTACGTTATTAATAAGGCTATTTATATAAGAGTTCAAAAAAGCCACGAGTGTGAGGCTACGGAAAATAAGACTATTTATATTTTTATATTTTAAAATAATTTAGAGACATATACGATGAATTAAGATTTTTTATCTATAGTGATTATTATAGTTTCTTACTCTAATTATTATGTGTAATATAATAAATATATAGTTTTAGTGTTTGCATATTTTTATTTCCCGTCCATATTTATTTTGATAAAAAGGTTTAGGCGTTTAGCAATTTCTTACATTTGTTTTCTATAAATAAGCCCCCACTTCCCAACAACACTGCAGTCCCATTGTTAGTTGTTTTATTTTATTGATTTTGATCAAATTATTTGTTTGTGTGTCACATAAAAATAAAACTCCATTTCGCTTTCATTGCTTGCACTGTAATTCAAAAATCAACTTGGAAGATTTGGGATGAAATCTGGTCGGATCTTGCTTTGTTGGGTGTGGATTTTGGTGGGTCTTGTTTCTTCAATACAAAGCTCTCCTCCATTTGGACCACTTAAAAGCTCCATAACAAAATAAATTAAAAAAACCCAACCCAACCCACCATTGCTTCTCAATTCTTCTCCTCCTTCCTTTTGGGTATTTTATTTTCATTGGTGGCAGAAATGGGCATGGCCAAAACAGAGTCTCAGTTCCATGTTTTGGCTGTTGATGACAGTATCATTGATAGGAAGCTCATAGAGAGGCTCCTCAAGACCTCTTCATATCAAGGTTGGTTGATTTTTTCTTGAATTCACAACTAAATTTCCCAAATGGGTTTTTATTTATTTATTTTTATTTTTTTTGTGGTAGTTACTACTGTGGATTCTGGCAGCAAGGCTCTACAATTTTTGGGTTTGGTTGAAGATGACCAAAGCAACCCAAATATAGCCTCTGTTTCTCCTAACAACCATAACCAGGTACTAAATTTCATTCCTTTTCCTCCTATAATGTTAAAGATTTTTGGTTCCTTGACAAATTTTATCATTTCCTTTTCTGGGTTTCTCAGATTTTCTTGTGTTTTTTTAATTCCCAGGAGGTGGAGGTTAATCTGGTTATTACAGACTATTGCATGCCAGGCATGACAGGCTATGATTTGCTCAGGAAAATTAAGGTAAGCTCAATTATTATTGAACAAAAAACTCAGTTATTTTATTTTTTATTTACACTAAATCCCCACAAATATGTGTAGGTTACTATGTACAATTTGTTAGGATATTATATATATTTTTTAAGAATTGTAGTTATATTTTTCTTGATTGGTTGCTCTGAAGCCATACAATTTTTCTTGGGTTCTTGATTCATCAATATTGGTTTCAGTTCCTTTGTCTATAATATTCTCTTATTTTTAAAAGCTTTCTGTAATTGGATTTGTTTTTCCTTTCCTGGAAAATTATTCTTGGAAAGAAAATTTCCTTGAGACTTAACTTAATTAGCACTTTGCTTTCAGAGTGTTGAAAAATCTTTTTGGAATATTATTCCTACCTACTTTCCATCAGAACAGATCATTTCAAGATATCATAAAGATTTTTTCTTATCGTCACCATCTTAGATAATTTAGATTAATGACCATGATTAGCTCAGTTCTTAAATTTTAATATATTTTATTTTCTTATGATTTTCCAGGAATCTTCAACTCTGAGGAACATACCAGTGGTGATAATGTCATCTGAGAATGTTCCTTCCAGAATCAACAGGTAAAAACTAAAAAGAACAAAACACATATATGATGAATATTTTAGAGAAAATTATGAAGTGATCATGTAATATATATTTATTTTTTCAAAATCACATAATTGTCAATGAAATATCACAATTAGAAGTCAAATTCCTAAAGTTCTTGCATGAAATTATTTGGTGATAAATTCTATTCTTGTGAGCTATGTTGCAAAGCTGACAACTCAGTTTTAAGAAAATCAAAATCGGAACCGAGCTATTAGAATTTAGTTCAGTTGGGTTTTAAATTGGTCGATTTATTCGGTCTAGCCGATTCTATATAAACTGATTTTCATGGTTTTTTAGATTCATATTTGTCCTGTTTTGACACATTTTTTGTAGTTCCAATTTTTTTAGCCCAATTGATGAACATCAATGACTTTAAACAAGCCGGTATCTGAACCTGATTCAATTTGGTTTCCTATCGGTTTTCAGTTTTGCTACAACCGAACTGATTTGATTCTATCCAGTTCGGTTTTCCAATCTCATTTCGGGCAATTCAAATCGGTCTGGCCAGTTCAGTCAAAATTTGAACGGTCCTGCATTTTTGCAATAAAATATAATGGACTGAAAAATTTGATTTGGTGTCGTGAAACTGATCAATGGATGTAAATTGATATATGCAGATGCTTAGAGGAAGGGGCAGAGGAATTTTTCCTTAAACCGGTCCGGCTATCAGACGTAAACCGGCTCAAACCCCATATCATGAAAACAAAAGCTAAGGATCAAAATCAAGAGAAAATGGACCAAAAATCCGAACAACCAGTCCTTGCATTGCCACAAGAAGTTGAGATACCATCGATTCGCTTTCAAGAACACGAATCGGAGAAAACCGAGATTCAAGAGCAGTCCCACAAGAGGAAGGCGATGGAAGACGGGCTTGGACCGGATCGGATGAGGCCGAGATTTGCACACTGTGATCTGGTGATGGCAGTAGTTTTTATTTTACTTCTTTTCGGTCGATACAGGTTCGAGTAGGGTTGTAGATGGATCGGTTCTTGATGTATAAAATCTGCATGAACATGTTTTGGTTCCAGTTTTGTTGTGCTAATTGTAACAGAACAATGTGGGTAAGAGAATGGGAAAGACCTTAACATATTGTGACTGAATTGCAAAAACTGACTTGCAATGCAATGCAAGGAGTTTCTGTATATGTTGTTGATTGCAAAATTTTAACAAACCATTGTAACAGAACAGCCCAATACAGGTGCAGATTTGTTGGGCCCATCCACAACTGGGATGGGCCTCACATTGGGCGCCTATAACATGGAAACCATATATGGCTGTTCAACGAATCAGCGTAGTCTAACAAATTATTGCAGATGTATTATATTCCCTTATAGCATGCAGATTTTCTGGAAAATGTTGGTACGCTGGATGTTCTTTTTCGAGGAAAAAACACAAATATTATTAAGAAAGAAACTAACCAAACAATCAACATCACGCCGAACGGTTGAAGTAACTGATAGTAAAATAGATTTTACACCGAGATCTTATCTACTTTTAGTTATAGTGTACATGAATAATTTATGAGACACATCATTACAAGGGCGACGATCAAAATAAATAAAAACACATGTCCTAAAAGTAGATAGTTAAAAAACTTATATCGTTGCAGTTTTTTTGCATATAATATGAACTACGAGTTGTGGTTCATAATATTTATATCATGATCACAGGATATAGTTTCTTTAAATTAGATTAATAAAATATTCAATTTAAATTTAATATAATTGAGTTCTAGTTAAATTTGAGTGGTATATTAAATTTATATGATAAACGAGCCAAACCCTAAACCCTAAACTCAAATATGATTTTTCAATATTTAATAAATTTATTCATATTCTAATTCATTTAATATTTAATCAACTATATATTTTATTAAATATAATTTTAAAATATCTTTTAAGTTTACGTGGAACTGAACGAACCGAATTCAAGCTTGAATATTATTTTTTAAACCAAACTCAATCTTATCTATATAATATTGTTTCAACATAAACGAGTAATATTTTGTCGAGTCGAAATTTATTAAATTCGATCTTAACTCGGGCCGTTTACCGCACTGATCATATCATAATGTAATTAATCTAAAATTTTAAACTTATAAAAAATATTTTATCAGAATGGTGTTATTTGAATCTTTTTTAAAAGTTACTCCTACCATTTATTTATTTATTTTATAGTTGGAATTTGTGATTGGAGCAAGAAAAAGGGCGTTGACCGTAATTGACCGCAGCAATAAAAACATGAACATCGGGAATGGGTCGTAATCAATCACCTGATTGGGCCCCAGAACGCCACGTGGCAAGATCCGGGTCTCGCCCCGAGTCACCACCGGGTCGCCGGTATAAGTTCGAAGCAACTGACCAAACCAAATAAATGATTTGATTTCAGATTGATTTCAACAAACAGAATAAAGTACTGAATAAATAAATAAGCAACGAACAGCGCACAGCACAGCTTCATCTCTCTCTCTCTCTCCTCTATATCGCATCGATTTCTGGTAAGATCTCTGACGATCAAAGCTTATCCAAATCTTTCACTGTCTACCTCTTAAGCTTTTCAGTTTTCAATCATGTATATATATGTGTGTGTGATGTGTATTGATGATTGGGATATTGGTCTCGTGCTTGTTAGGGTTTAGTCGTTTTGGTCTCTGTCGTGTGATCATGATGGCCGGGAATGGCGATTAGATGTGAAGTTGTCGAATTCGGTGAACCAGCTTTAGGATGTTGTTTGGTTGCTGAGAAATTTTGAGAAATAGAAAAATGACCGGAGATTATGTTATTGCGTCACATGGACAATTTTGTGACGATCAAAGCTTATCCAAATGTTTTCATGTCTGCCTGCTAAGCTTTTCGGTATTCAGTTATGGATATAAATATGTGTGTGTGTGTGTGATGTGGATTGATTGGAGTTGGGCTCTTGCTGTTAGGGTTTAGTTGTTTTGGTCTCTGTCCTGTGTGTGATCATGGCGGAAGCTGGCAATTTGATGTTGAGTTGTTGAATTCGGTGAACCAGGCATTTAATCTGGTTTGGTTGCTCAGAAATTTAGAGAAATGGAAAAAAAGACAGGAGATTAAAGTATTGTCACATGGAGAATTTGTTCTCGTCTTACTTTTCATTGAATTGATTGTTGATAATTGATGTGTAAGGGAAAATGAATTTAATTTGCTAGGCTGATCTTTGTTATTGAGCTGGAAATTTGAATCCAGTGGTCATATATTGTTGGTCTTGTGTCAATTTTGTTTTCGGGAATGTGTGCAAGAGGCTATAGAATTTTGTTCCACTGAGGTTTTTCTGGTGTCTGCCTTCGGACATTGTAAGAGTTTAAATTTGGGACTTTAAACTGCCATCCTTTTGGAAGTAGAAGCTGTAAGTAACTTATTGTGGTAGGCGAGGGAAATATGCTGACTTGCAATGCAAATAGTTTAATCTGATATTAAAGGACAAGGTAAGGATCATTCTGGATAAGAACCTGGTGATGAATTTCTCATGGAGGTTTTTGCATGTTCATGTTACTTCCATAATGGTTTTGGTTGTCTATTCGGCATGACAGGAAGAATACAGGTAATGGAGCCAGTTGATTAGAAGCAAGAAATGAATTAATGAAATAAAGAAATCATGTGGTAGTCTTGAGAAAGTTTGGAGGATCCCGTTACTTTTTATAATCATTTTTTTTATTTGGAGTAAAAGCCAGTGTCTTTTCACTTGCCAGCCTTACACGTTCAGGTTTTGCATGCAAAGCAGATGCATTAGAATTTGTAACTTTTTGAGCTATAATTGCCATTAGAGTTTAGAATGTAGGAAGGATTTTGAACGTACAGGAAGTTGAAATAATATAATATTAATATTTCAGACTTTACCAAGAGAAGGCTTTGACAGACCTCATTAGATGGGAAAAACGTCAATGTCACCGGTTGCAACTCTTAGAGTGGTATTGTGGTTGGTTTCAATTCTTGTGAATAATATTGTGGAAGATGCAAGCACATTTCTGAAGGACTTGCAAGATGATAGAGCACTTGCAGTATGGCTGTTGTATATGTAGAAATGGTAATTGAGAAACTGTACTTGGTAGATTTAACAGTTATATATGAAACTTTTCTGAGATAATACTTTCATTCTTTTGGGTTCAAAAGCATATGCCAAGCGGCTGGGTTGCCTTTATGTGGCTTGTTTGTACAGTGCTGGCAAAGACTTTTTTTGGCATGTTAATGGGGTTCTTGAAGAACGCACTTGAATTGTTATGACTTTACTGGTCTTGGACTAACTTTCAGGAAATTGGTTGGTCCTGGTACCACTTAATGATAGGAACACTTGGAGAAGTTATTGAATATATAGGTTTTATCTCATTTACCGTGAATGAAAAACCAGCAAGATCTTTTGTGTAGTTTTGTTTGCCTGGTTTTTGAGAAGATTCCATTTAGAATGAATAGGTTCAGAGCTGAAAGATTTATTTTCTCCACTACCGGCGTTGGTAATTTTGTTAATCATATTTGCCAATTCTTATTATTTGCATAATGACAAAACATTATCCTGTTTCAGACTATCTCTATTTGTATTAAATCATTATAATCACAGGGATAGAGTATTGCATTGCAAGAATCAATTTGTCTTTTGCCGTGTCTGGTACAACTTTGTTGAAGTATAAAGTCACACATCGAATAAGAATAGAAAAGGTGGTACATATAAAGAGGAGACTCAAACACAACTATAAAGCCCCACCTGGTATATGTAGCCTGATTTTGGTATTAGAGTCGTGTTGATTTGGGATTGTGGGAATTGGCTGTGGGGCTATTTCCCCCATGGTCTCCGGTTCATATGCAGATGTGTTGCTTGCTATGAACCACATGTAGAAGTTCAACCCTACACTTAAGTATAAAGTCTTGCACCGAACAAAAAATGGAAAAAAGAGCACATGTGTAACCTTTTTCTTTCTATACTTCAACAACCTTAACTTGCATAACTGTGTCAGTTCCAGTCTACTGGGTATCTGAATTAATTTTACATATAGTAAATGAACATCATATAACCTCTTTATGATTCTTGGTTTAATTGTACTTCCGCTTCTGCTTTATTTTCTCTCTTCTCCATATTTAAAGACATTATTTATCGGTAATTTTATTCAAATTTCCAGTGCTGTAATGTCTAGTGTATTAAACTAACTAATTCCATGGATTTTCTTCTCATGGATAATGGCATCAGGTTCGGTTATACTTAAACCGGCATTTTACATTTGAAGGCTAAGCATCAGTCTGGAGAATAACCTATTGAAGTTCACTGGACCATTTTTAATATCATTAGAAGACAATTCCTCTCGTCTTCTCATGCAACCATTTCATTAGACTGTAACTGTGTAAAATGTCAAATAGTGCAGTCAGAAGGGTCTCTCGTCAAGACATACAGCTGGTAATTGATGGCTTATCTCAGATTATATACTTCCTACTTATTTTTATTCCATACAACTTTGTTGAATATTTCGCTCGAGGCTTTTTAAAGTGTGTTAATTTGCTTTAAAAGATTCAGCATGTGCACATGGTGCATTTCTTTTTTGGCACTTCTCGACCATTTCTGGAAATAATGCTATTGTAGTCGTGAATAATAAGACAATAGGTTTTTTTATTCCTTCATCAGTATCTATTTTTCTTCTTACTCCCTAAAATTTATTTTCTGCGTCAAGGAACAGTAGCTATATTTATTTATAGAACAGGATCAGGATTTTCTTGTAACTTCTATATTTATTGTATAAATCCAGGTGCAAAATCTAATTGAGCGATGCCTTCAACTTTACATGAGCCAGAAGGAAGTTGTGGATACTCTATTGGTTCAAGCCAAAATAGAGCCTGGGTTTACAGAACTTGGTAATACCTTTGTAGTGTCTGATTAGAGTTATGTATAAAATGTATAATATGGCTTCCTTGTAAAGTTGTCGTATGAGTTTCAGTATGTCTTAGAAAAATAGGCTGTTCATTTCTTGTTACTGTTCCGGATTAGTTGATTGTAATAACTTGTCTTAGTTGACACATTAGGCGTCCTTATATTTTAACTAGGTTTGCACATTATATCCCCTAATGATAGTATGACAATCTGAAATGCTCTTAGCCATCAACAGTCAGAATTAGTTGCCTTTTTAAGTACATGATTTGATAGGGTGTTGCAATTCATTATTTACGAACTCCTATTGAGGAGCTTTGTTTAGATTGTAAAAGTCGTTTTTTGGTGTTCTTGTTTGAAAGTGTGCATGATTAAGTTGTGTGGTAATGAAAATCGTTAAGGCTACATAACTTGTTGGAAAATCTAAACATATGTGGGAATGGAGTGAACCCTGAGTTAAAAGAACTATTACTCAGACGTATTTATGGGTTTGCCATTGTACATGGTAACTGGGTTTGTATGTTTATGGTGAATATGTTATAGATGGAGCAGAGTGATGAGAAAGTGCTTCATATGCTTCATATGTCTCTGTTACTGGCACATCTATTACTTGACAAACATTTATAATGTATTGAAAGCTCATGACGAGCCCCTGCAATCTAATAACTTCGTAACTTACTCGATCTTATGGGAAAACTACAACAGTATACAATCATGTATGGTTCTTTCCTTTTCTCATTACATTAAACATGATACTCTGCTTCTTTTGCAGTTTGGCAAAAGCTTGAGGAAGAAAATCGAGAATTCTTCAAGGCATATTATTTGAGATTGATGGTAAAGCACCAAATACTTGAATTCAACAAGTTGCTTGAGCAACAAGTGCAGTTGATGCGTCAGATAAATCCAACTGGGGTTGCTCCTATGCCTAATTCTAATGGATCTAATATTGCACCATGTAAGACTTCTTCTCCATCAATTGGATTTCCTATATTGCCCATACTTTGACTCAGGTGACAATTAAAGGCTTGTAATATTTTTTCACTGTAGAATTAAATATCCATGATCCCTTAGGTTTATGACCAGCATGCTATTTAGTTTATGAGAATATGAGATTTGTAAAAGAATTGATTATTCTGCTTCTTCGTTCTTGTGTATATATATATATATATTAGAAGTAGACAAGGAAACATGTGGTCCTTGAATGCCCGTTAAGGGTTCTTAGCACTTCTAAGTTATATTCAAATGTCCAACTTAACTATGAATCAACCAACCCTTTGAATAGTGAAATTTCAGTGGATCTGGTCCATCTGGAAATATCTTGCCAGGGTACCCTCTTTCTTTCATGTTTTCGTTGCATTGTGTTAAAATTAACAAAATGTAAGATAAGGAGAAACAATTGTAAGTATTCTGAACACTAATCTGAGAGATGATGTACAGTAACTATAATAGTCCAGTGTGATCAGCCTAATTCCTTGATGATATGATATATTATTGTTTGAATTTAATAATTGAGGCAGAATGACATCTCTCCTAATTTTGGTAGAATATATGATTTCTAAAATTTCCAAATTTCATGCTCTTACAAGCTTCTTCTGGCATGTTGAGCTCTTTTGACTTTGTAATCCATGTCTGTTTGTGCAACCAGTGCACCAAAGTTCTGCATGCTATGCCCCGGATCCTACACGATCAGCTTTAAATCCAGAAAACATGCAAAACCCTGTTGGATCAAGTTTGTCTAATGCGTTCAGCAATGGCAGTTCTAGTTTTTCTAACGTGTTCAATAATGGTGGTTCTAATTTGCCTAACACGTTCAGCAATGGTGGTTCTAGTTTGCCTAATGCGTTCAGCAATGAGGGTTCTAATTTGCCTAACACGTTCAGCAATGGTGGTTCTAGTTTGCCTAACGCGTTCAGCAATGAGGGTTCTAATTTGCCTAACACGTTCAGCAATGGTGGTTCTAGTTTGCCTAACGCGTTCAACAATGGTGGTTCTAGTTTGCGTAACACATTCAGTAGCGGTGGTTCTTGTTTGCCTGCCGCATTCAGTAACGGTGGTTCCAATTTGCCTAACACATTCAGTAATGGTGGTTCCAATTTGCCTAACACATTCAGTAATAATTCTTCGTCGGTACAAAGAAGCATGAATACTGCTAGGGAAATGCCTGTTAATGCCAATAGCATCGATGCAACTTTGAACGTACTGCCAAATCAGAATTCAAACACAGGCTTGATGTCAGGAAGGAATGGAGAAATCAAATCAGAAGTGGGCTATTCAAGCAATTCCTCATATATGTTTGGTGCTGATGGCAATGCCTTAGAAACACGACCGGCGCTTAGGAATGCACCTGTTGCATCTTTCAGTAGTGTAGAGTCCAACGGACAGCCCCTCAATGATTCACTTGTGGATGCAGACTCATCTTCATTTGGGTTTCTGGGTCAGATTCCTCGGAATTTCAGTCTCTCAGATCTGACAGCAGACTTTTCTCAGAGTTCTGGTTTGTCCTCTGTCTCTCTCATATGCAAGTCGGCATTGTATTTTATTAGATTATATGTCACTAATCACTAAAGTTGTTACCAATTCATTCACGCAAATATGTTCTGTTTAGGCTGAATATGAAAGGTAGGAATTTTGCTAATGTTTGCTGTTAAATGTTTCCAGATATACTGGAGAGCTATACCAGATCACCATTCTTAGAAACTGATCCCGATAACTTCATGGGCTCGCGCGAAAGAATAGAACATCAAGGTGAGGGTTTTTGTCAAATATTTCATATTATGTCTTCATCCCAAAGTGGAGTACTAAGATGTGCTCTAGTTTCTTACAGGAGAAAATAGACGGTTAGACACCATATCAGAAGGCTTGAACTATGAAGATTTTGGCAGTGAATAGTTGTATTATTATTCCAGTGGTGAGTTATTCTTTCACTTAACACTACGACACGTCTTTATAATTCGAATAAATCTATCACAAACTCCAACAGTTTTGCCGTTTCTTGTACTTTTCAGCTGGTTTTGTATTATTAGCACTTGGCTTCAAATTGACAACTATTTTTTAGGTACTAAAGCAAGCATTGCTGCTCTTAATTCCCTAATGCAGTATGTTGTAAGTTTGCGATAGGATAATGTGTGCATGGTAGCGCATTGGTCAGTGTTCTAAAAAAACTCCAACTTGTCCAATTAGTTCCCGATCAGTACTCTATAATTTTTTATTAATCCAATTAATTCCCGACTAGCGCCTACTAGCGTTTTTTTAGAACATTGATTTGATTGTCATTATAAACCTTGATTATCGGTATTGTAAAACACAAGAGAAGGGGTGGTTCTTATTATACACTTTGTTTATCTTATTTCAGGTCCAGCTACGTGTGAAGGATAGTAAGATGTGTACATAACATGTTCAGAATGAATGATTGGTTTGTGTGTAATGCAGTGATAAGATTAAGAATTGGTACACTAGGAGGAAGATGCCCTTGAAATGTTGCAAAGCGTAAGTGGGTTAATAATGGTGTCCTTATTGTATTGTGTAATAATGATTCTTGGTGTATGTACATTATGTTTTGGCTTTGGCTTTCCATAATTCATATGCATCCCGTACTGAGTTATGTATAATGTATTATTATATTGTATCAAATTTGCTAAGCATACTTGGTGTTGTCAGAAAATGTTGACTTCAATCCTTATCTTAAATAATAAGGATAGTTACAGGTTACTTTTTGATCGAAACTTCATTCTAAATTCACTACACGAAATTTTAAAATAAAATTTTGAGATACTCAAGAAGTTTTTAGCCTATTAGAAATAATTTATAATAAGTCTAGTGAAAGTGGTTTATAAAAATCTAAAATGCTCTTATAATTAATATTTTAAATCAAATTTATTTTGTTGAAGAAAAAGCAAATTTTATTAATTAAATAACAACTAAACCGGACAGCTGAAACTATAGATAGTGGGACTAGTGTTGTAAATTTGGGCCGCGGCCGCCATGGTGCCAAAATTGTGGCGGACGATTTTTCAAAGTTTATAATTTTGTTGATTTTAAGGTACCATAGTGTTGATAGAAATTAAATTCTAAATTTTTTGACTTTTGAATCGTTTAAAAAAAGTTCTCCCCTAATGCTTGGGCCCAAACCTGAGATCTTAACCAGCACTTGACAAGGTCTCTTCACTAGGCCATGTAACAATTTATGAATTTGTTGTATTTGAGATATATCTATATGTATAAACTTATATTAATGTTTTTATTTTAGTCATTAATTATGAATTTTAGTGGTTAACAATGAATAAGTATATCAAATTATATTAAATAAAATACAAAAATGCAAATTCGTCATGACTCTGCCATGGCCCTGAAGGCCGTTTTTCGCCATCATAACGTCATGCGACATCTACAATACTGGTGAAACAGACCCCTCACCTTAATCTCATCTAGTGTTACTTAAAACAAATATGGTCAATTCGTGAGCCATTTGATTACGAGCAAAACAAAGAACAGAAGTTCCGATAATGGATAGTACGCAACACCGTTCGCTAATGATTTCTCTTAAGTTGTTCAGCTCGACCCGTTTAGCATCATGTAGAGCCACAGCCTCCAACTCATACGGATGGAGAAACCCTGTGATCTTGTTGCGGAATGCTTTACACATGCATCTCTGATAACCCTGGAGACCAATCGACTCGAACCAATTAGCATCATGCAGAGCCACGACCTTCAACTCATACGGATGGAGAAACCTCGTGATCTTGCTGCAGACCGACTTAAACTAGCTTACTCGATCAACCTTGCGATCAATATGGGCATCGCGAAATTCAAATCCTTCCAGTTCATTGGGTTTAACCATATCAAACCATCGACACCAAGGACCCCCCGTTTCCTTCCAGTACCGATCCCAATAAGACGCGTATTGAATCTTGAGCAAGCCGAGGCCCCCTAGTTCGGTATGCTTGCATGAGTCTGCCCACCGACACCAAATAACTCTGGTTCTCTCCTAGTACCGGCCTACCAACCAACAAAAAGAAAAACCCCACAACCCTCCATGCTCCGCCGTCGCAACCCAGACGTGACCCATCTGCAACTCCAGTCTCACCCGTCTCAGCCCATCCTCAAACCACTCGACATCGCCTCCATCAAAACCCGATCTACCACCCAACCACGACTCCATCAAACCCAGATATACCTCCACATGAGCTCTGCTCCTACCGTCGCACCATGCTGACGACGCCGCCAGTACCACGCAGACGTCGACACTTATAGGAGATTGACGCCGCGAGACTTTGCCCAATTATAACAAAACAAACCCTAAGAGAATGGTACATGCCGCCGCTAAATCAAATTTATTTGATGATAAATCATGAAAAACACAAACGTTTAAGAAAAATCAACTCAACAAATGTATGAACCACACTTCAACTTATTCAACGCAATACATATTAAATTTTAATTTTTTCCAACCATTTCTGCTCCATCTATAGCACAGTAGCCATAATCCAAAACCTCAGCAGAACATGAACAAGAAAATCAAATCCCAAAACCTTACTCATTTCATAAAGTGAGTCAACGTCTTTATGCCCAATTTCTAGGATTTGATTATCAATCTGAAATCAAGCCCGATGTTGCCGTCCCGAGTCCAAGAAATCGATTGGTGGTCTTTGATTTGTGGCCGCCCGATATTTCCGTCTTCTGGGTTCTCTCCAGCGAGATCCACGTCTCGAAATCATCATCGAGCTCCAATCGCTTACGAACCACGCCGTCGTTTAGGGTTGCCTATTTTAACCAAATAACCATGACTGAACCGAACCTAAAAAATTGAGAACCATGGATAATGGTTTGGTTATGGTTCAATTTTAAGTAAACCAATTAATTTTTATTTGGTTTTGATTTATATAATCTAGAATCAGCGGTTAACCATAAAAACTTATATATAGTTCGTTGTACAAGTGTCGATCCCGTAGATGTCCACGTCCATCTACATCTTCTCCCCTCTGCCAAATTGAAGTAAGTGTTTTTTTTTTACTTTATAATATTTTACCGGGTAAATTCCACATAACCCCCTTAACTATGCGTGTCTCACATGCCCCCTTAACTATAAAATCAATCAGTGAGGTGTCTTAACTATCCAAAAATCTCACTTTACCTTTTTTGTTGACCTTTTTCAAAATTCTGTTAAATTTTTGTGAAATGACGAAAATACCCTTGTATCTGAAAAATTAAAATAAATAAATAAAAAGGATTTTAAACTTTTTTTTCTATTTTCTTTTACAAAAACAAAGAATAAAAAATATATTTTAGTATTAATTTTTTATTTAAAAAATTATTTATAAAAATAAAAAACGATGTTTAAAAATAATTTTTTTTTATAAAATTATTTTTACTACTCACAAAATTTTATTCTTTATTTTGTACTTTGAGAAAATTAGAAAAAAAATGTTCAAAATCATTTTTATTTATTTATTTTAATTTTTCAGATACAAGGGTATTTTCGTCTTTTCACAAAAACTTAACATAATTTTTGAAAAAATTCAACAAAAAAGGAAAAGAGAGATTTTTGGATAGTTGAGACACCTCTCATATTGATTTTGTAGTTAAGGGGGGGGGGGGGGGGGGGGGGGGGGCATGTGAGACTCGCGTATAGTTAATGGGGGTCATGTAGAATTTACCCTAATTTACAACTTATATATATTTTAATAATAAATTTTTATATAGTTTGCGAATATTTTTTACCATGAAGACAACTTGCTACCAAAAATGGTGAAGGCCGGAGATAATTGTTTTTTCTACTTATGTTTTAAACTTTTAGTTTGGTATTATTTTACTGAATTTTACATTTTGATTCTTTGATAGACTGTAGTGTTGAATATGGTATCATATTATACGAAAGATAGGCAAGATATTTTCTATCGTTAGGAAGTGACCAAATTGAAGGACTCCTGAAGCCCTATTGATGACTGTTTAATGATTTTTTAGCTATTTAAAACTAATGTCTATGCATATTCTTAATTACAAGTAGTTAAATGGATAAAAAAATTGAGCTTAAGTAAAATATGTAAAACTAAAATCAACTTTAAATGATAGATTGAGCCCAAATTGCATGCTCAAATATTTGATTCTCAAGTATCGGTTACTTAGTTAAAAATAGACCATTTAATTACACTCGATTTTGGTTATGGTTTTAAAAATTATAAAATCAAGATTTTCAGTTTGGTTCAAGAACAAGTCATTTGGTTTGGTTGATTAATCATGGACAACTCGATTGTATTGTCCCGAGCTCACAAAATCAATTAGTGGTCGTCGATTCGTGGTTGCCGACAGCGATCTGTCATCAAGTTTTAGTTTAGGGTTGAAGGACCTAAACAATATTTGATGTGGTGCGGTCGAAGAAGTCGGTATGCAGAAGTTACAACACCCAAAGTTATCGTGAAGGTGTCAGATTTGGACAAAAGACTAGTATTTTCCGGGTAGAAACGACAGTCTGAGTCGAAGTCACAGCTATGCCATGAGATATGATGGATGATGTGAGAAGTCGGTATGCATAAGGTAGAACATCCGAAGTTACCGCGAAAGTGTCAGATTTGGACAAAAAATAGTGCTTTCCGAGCAGAAACGTCAGTCTGAGTCAAAGTCATGGCTATACCATAAGATACGACGAATTTCAGCCATCGGACAAAAGACTAGTGTTTTCCGGGCAGAAAAGGCGGTCCAAGTCAAATTCATGGCTATGTCATGCGATACGACAGATTTCGGCCATCGAAGATCATCTGGAGGGTCAAAATCGTGTTTTATGAGTTTTGGGCGGTTTTTATAATTTTTAATAGTTGTTTCTTTCTTTTCCTTTTTTTCTTTTTTTTTCTTTCTAGCACTCTAATATGTTCTTGTTATTAAAGTTATTTTTTTTATTAATAATTTATAAAACTCGAGTGTTTTCTTAATATTTATCATCTTCGGTATTCTTGTGAATTAATGAATTTTGATAAAGCTATTTACGGGGCGGCATACCTCAGGATCGACTGAATTTGATACCAACTGATGATGATCATGCTGAGTTACGACGTGAACACGCTGAATTTTGCCGTGAGAACGACGATCTAAGGTGGCAGATTGAACTATTGACGCGACGAACGGATGAATTGCGTCGTCGTGATGATGATATTGTCACGGACGAGAATCCTTTCGCCGGTTACCGGAATTGTTCACCCGAATGCCCTAATCATCGGTGGGAACAGGGTTTCAAGGTAGAAATTTCACAATTCGATGACAGTCTTAAACCAGATGAGTTCATAGATTGGTTATCACCTCCGATTTATGATGATTATGTTGAACCAGATGCGGAAGCTGAAATTGTAACAGCACAATTGAGTCATCATGAGCAGAACATTCGAGAAAGAGAAGCTCTGTTAGCAAGGGATGTAACTTTATGTTGTGTCAAATACTTGTTCTTAGCTGATTCATACAACAATGGTTACGAACAGTTTTTGGAGGGCATCGAGAGCTTGTACGTTGTAGACAGGACTGAGAATTTGAGTTGTTAAGTGGTGCAGCAACCAAGGTGCTTGGTGAAAGTCTTGCAATAGTAGCCAAAAATTATTGTGAGCCTTACACATATATTGTTGCTTTAATCAGCAACGAGAACCTGATACCAGCATCATGTATCAACGATAGAAGACTTGAATTACAAGGTTGGGTAATCGATCAAGGGACGTGTACTTTGATAAGGAAAGTCCATATATTTACCATGGAACCCGAGATGAAGTGCTACACATTTACGATCCAACTTGCGAACAAGGTGGGACTACTTGATACATCTGAAAATTTAGCATGAAGTGCCATAAAGATATGGGATCTCGGGGTGATTCTTCTGAGGAGGATGATGTGGGTCCAGATTTGAAGTCGAATCTTCTCCATCCATGAGAGAATGATGTGGTGTGGTCGAAAAAGTCGGTATGCATAAACTAGAATATCCAAAGTTATCGCGAAAGTGTCACATTTGGATAAAAGACTAGTGTTTTCTGGACTGAAACGGCGGTCTGAGTCATTTGGAGATCATCTAGGGGTCAAAATCGTGTTTTATAAGTTTCGAGTTGTTTCTTTCTTTTCCTTTTTCCTTTCTAACCTTTTTTCTTCTTTTTTTCTTTCTAGCCTTTTTTTCCTTTCTTGTGAATTAGGGTTTTCCTTTTCTGCAATTTGTGTTTCATTATTTAAGCACGCTCGTACATTCTTGTTATTCAAGTTATTTTTTTATTGAGAATTTATAAAATTCGAGAATTTACTCAATATCTATCATATTCAGTATTCTTGTGAATCAACGAACTTGACAAAGAGTTCTTCCTAGCCACGTCAATATTGTATGTGGTTGGTTTGTCTCCGAGATAGATGGGTAGAGTTGGGGAGGTTAGAGAGTGCGTTGTCATGTTAGGATTGAAGAAGCAATAGATTGAAATTTAATAGGGTTTTTCCAATTTTTGTTTTAAGCTATAACTTCCGTGTAGTGAAGTTAGAATGAAATTTCGGTCGGTAAAGTGACCTGTAATTATCCCTAATTAATATTAGAGACAAGAAAAGTAACGTATTTATTATCGCGCAGACTAAAATTTCATTGCGCTTTAAAATAAACTAGTATGATATTAGTATATTGTACCCTCATCCCATATGATTTTATAACCATCAAACTAAAAATACAGAATAATAAGATTCGGTATATCATACTCACTTTACAATTATAAAATCTCGTTTATTCATTCAATACAAAAAAAAAAATTAAAAGGCTAAAAGTTGTCATTTTTATGTTTCATGATTCTCGAGATACATGAATAAAATAGATTTGGAGTTGTGCATGCTCCTTTTCTGTGTATCAGCTCCCCTTCACAAGAAATCTAATAATATTACCATAGACGTCGGCGTTAGAATTATCGTATGGATTGTCTCTGGCGGTTGCGGCGACCTATAAGTTATGTCCTAAGAGAACAACGTCGTCGGAGATTTCACCATCGCCGACTGCGAGAGGCTGAGATTGCTAGATCTCGCCGCCAACAACTTCTCCACCGTTGAGGCTCCTCGCCGGAGAAATGCTAGAGAAACGAAGAATAAGAAGATAAACTGGTCGAACCAGTTTAATTGCCCAGACCATATCTCAATTCAAGTTTATTATCAATTCGAGCCAAATCAAGTTGAATTGATTTCAAATCAATTTAGGGATATTTTATATTTTATTTTAAAAAAAATGGGGTTTTCATCCGTATTCTAACGGTATTAGAGCAAAGTGTAAAAACACAATTAAGTGATCTCAAATTAAACTTTTTATTATAAAAATAATAGTGTAATAAAGTGAGCAGAGTGTAATTAATAAATCCCCGTTGGCAATAAATTAGAATGATCAATCAAATCAAAATTATTTACCACCATGAATTAGCTCACTAATTTAGGGTATAAATTAAATTCGCTCATTGAACTCAGGTCTAAAGTTCAAATCTCATCGTGGTACGCAGAGATATCCATTGTAATTCTGTTGTACCCAAAGATTATCATTGTAATTCTGCTTATAAGCAGTTGTTGAATATCGAGAATGGACAACCATAAGGTTAGTTTATCATTTAATTGATAGTAGAATGGTCATTTCATGTTTAGCAAATAATTGTATTATTTACAAATTATACATCAAGAACATTTTAGACATTTTATCTGCCCACAATGCTGGAGTACATGTAAAAAAATCAAATTTGAAGTACTATACTCAAAATCATGTATAATTACGTATGGTGAACTGAAATTATCCCTAAATTTAATTAACTTTAAGTTCATCAAAATTATATATTTTTCACAAACAGGCTAAGCAGTGATGTGAAGAGTCAGGCAACAGAAAAGACCATTATGATCGATACCAATGTAACCAGGAAGTCATGAGTTAGCACAAAATGAGAGCATTTACTTATAAGTGACAATGGACAGACCAAGTATAAGATCTTACAGCAACACAAAATGTGGACATACCCATGTAACTTACAGAACAGACATTCTTTAAATTCTACAATATACAGATAGATACCTTTTGAACCAGCTCAACTGCAAAACAAACTTCTTATATCACAATGCATTGATCTCGGTGGAGTTGTGTACTTTCTACCTGCACAATCGCAAACAGTCAGCAGGTTACGGAAATTCCATCTGCAGAAATATACCAGCCTGAGTAATAAGTGAATTAGACATGGATCGTTATTGTTATCCACTGAAACCGACAAACAGAAAAGAAACCTACCTCCGTATTGACCTTACTTTACGTCTGGTTGACAGCGAAGAACTGTCATTTTCAACATTAGGATTCGTTTTCTCTGAGCGACCTGCGATTGTACACATTTAGCTGCATGCCTACTGGTTTAATCAAAGATACAGAGAGTGTTTCTGATCTCAAACTACCTCTTGACTCAGTTTGTGGCATATTAACTTCACTGTCATCTGATTCTGAGTCTGATACATGACTATTAGTATCGGAATTTGCTTCTGGCTCAACATGGTTAGATCTCAATGCATCATCCACAGCCGGAGATGACCCTTCCACGGGAGAGTCAATTACTTCACTATCTGTTCCATCTGTGGAAACACAAATTTAGAATTTCTTTAATTTTTCAGTGATGTTCCTTTTATGAAGAAAGAAACATTTATTCAGCACAATCATGATATGCATGAGACAGAATCATTGTCATAAACTTCATGGAACCAAGTAAGATGTCACAGTATAGTCACACAACCTAAGCCTCTAGAAACTAAACCAAACTAAGAAATAAACTACTCTGACTGTTCCAAGATGAGTGAATTTTTTTGGCAAAACTAGGATTAGAGCAGTTAGTATTCCACTTTCCCATCATGTCCTCGTATGTGATAACTAGATCATACAATAATGCTTGCTATTGATAATTTGCACATAATTCATGCAAACAAAAGGAAAGCAAACACCTATTTTGGTACGAGGGGATAAAAAGTTTGTCAAACTAACTCCATACTTGAAAGGCCAAAGACTGTCATAACATCATGTTTTTTAACAATAACATTTGTTTCATTATCTCTCTCTGTATCCAACATCTAAATACGGTCATATTGGTTCACCTTCAATAACCAAACAAGGACCAAAAGGCTAATTAAAAAAATAGCTGACTTGTAAGTGATATCATCAAGAACGGAATACTATAGCTCAACATAAAAAAAGAAGCAGGGAGCATATCAATAATCTCAAAGGGCATGCAAGAAAATGAATCACATGCATTGAACTCATAAAGCAAAGTGTATCGTGCATGTATGCATTACTACCTTCATCAACATCGGATTCTGGACACTTTTCTCCGACATCTTTAACCGCCATAAGACCTTCTAAGTTAGCAATTTTTTCCTGATGGGCTTGGGCAGTTCTAGCAGTTGCTTCCTGCTCCTTCTTTTCCATGTGAAACTTATTAAGCTTCTCCTCGAACTCCTCGATGCATGACTTCAGTTCTGGTTTTGCAAACTTCTTACCCTGCTCATAGTTGATGGGAATGAAATAGATGAGTATCAAACATCCAGAAACAATGATATGATGCAAGAATGGCTTTAAGCTGAAGTCAATACCTTGCTAATTATGTTTTTGAAATGCTCCATTACTGAATCCTCAGATAGGACATGTTCATATGATTTAAATGCCTCCATTAACTTCTTCATTCCTTTCTCGGTAAAGGACAGTTGAGAGAGGCAATAAGAAATACATTCCCATTGTTTAGTGTCTGCAGCAGAGGAAATAGGGCTCATAAATCATGAGGTAATTACAAAAATCATGAAAGGCAATGTTACTTGTCAACCATAAATGATTGGGTAAACCCATCAGAAATAAAACTGCAGGTTTTCTAAGTATACAAGAGTCTACTGAAAAATAGTACATATTCAGGGGAAGTGTATAGTTGTGAGTGATGGAGACTTATGATGCCTTAGCAACATAGTCATCAAGTATATCCAAGACAATAAAATTGATGAACCTATTTCAAGTGCTTTTCAACAAGGGCTTCCAGTAATGAATATTGCAGTACTATATGAGAAGAGCAATCAGAGTTGTAATGACTCACCTGCCACTCCAGTAAACCTATTGCAGAGCTTTTCAACAAGAGCTTCCATTTGTTTGTCCTAACAAAGTTCAGATTAATATGTTTAGCTGTCACTGGGAATAAAGTCCAACAATTTTAACAGTAGGCAATCCATACCTTCTTGATTGAACCAATTAAAAATTGCATAATGTTGTAGAACAACTCTGTCTCCAGGTTTTGGTTGGATAATTTGCCAAGTATATCAGGCAGTAAATTATATATTGGATTGCTTCCTGTTGAAATAAATAAGAAAACACTATTTCAGTTGATTCAGAATATATGTTAATCATGCTCCAGTTTTATCACTCAAAATATACCTTTCTTAGACAATTCATTGAAGAAAAGTTTAGCCAGATTTGAAATCCTCTCATCTTCATCCTCTACTCGCATAGCCATTTCATATATATATCCTTTCACCTGATCATTAAATAGTCATTTAGAATATTGTGTGAACAGAGAAAAAGAACATGCAGGGATTAGTAGCTTCTGACCTTCATCATATCATTTAATATGAGATGGGAAAGCACAAGAACGGCAGTTTTCCTGACAGATATGGATGGATCCCGCAGTCGGGCATACATGTTCTCAGTCCACGGCTCCAACAGGTTAGGAAAACGAACTGCCAGATCTCCCAGGGCTATAGTGCAATTGGAACGAACAGTTTCAGATGGTGCACTCTCCACAACTGTAAAGAGAAGCTGTAGATTTGATTCGCTGTAAGAACACACTTTAAAAGTTTATTACCCCAAGTTTGACAAAGAAAGTAAATATACATATAATAGAGAGACGGAGTGGGAAGAGAGTAAAATCTCACCAAAATGATGCATCAATAATCATAAACCGACATAAGGCTAGCATTCCGGATGCCTGTAGATCTGGATACTGACAATAAATAGAGGCCACGTTAGTTTCTTTACAACTTTCAAAGTCAAGAGCTCCATGTTTATCACTAATGGAGCACATAGATACCACATGGTCAGAAATTCCACTACAGAAATTAGAGCATAGTAATGACTTTCATTTCTTTTGATGTCCAGATGTTTTGTAAATGAGTTTGTGAAAGTAGAAGCCAAAAGTGAGAGGCAAAGAGAAGAAACTTAGACATTCACCTTCTGCATCAAATTAAAATTTCTACAAAGCTTTGACACAAAAGGTGCAGAATATCCAATCAAGTTCTTTTCACTGAACCCACTAGAAATGATTTCTTTCTCTGCTCTTTCTGTTAGCATATCAATTTTTGCATCTTCAGAGGCAGCAAGTCCTAGCTCGGCATTAATACCATTTTCCTGGAACAAACCATCAAAGAATGAAATATTTTGAACTAGAATATATACATATATATTCAAGATTGAAAAAAATAACTGTCCGTGTTTTTATTTCCATGATGTGACAATATAAAAAGTATGGTCACACCTTCTCTGTCTCAGCAGGTGCCAGGCCATTACTATCAACTTTCTGGCTGTCAGCTTCCATTTTCTCTTTTTTAGCTTTCTGTTTCTGGATCTTCCGAACACAGGATTCAATGTATACCAGATGGTTCATGGCAACATGACTAACAACGAATATATATCTACTAAGTTTTGCAGCTTGAACTGTAGTAAGGACACTGATCTTACCACTGTCAATGTCATTTTGCAACTCCTGTTCAGTACAACCAAACACAGAACTAAGAGATTTCTTTACCAGATCAGCAGCAAAGATTTCTGGAGTTGGATGAATGGTATATACAGTACTTATTGCTTTATCAGCGGCAGCATACCATATATTCTCTGAAAGCCAAAAACCAGTAATCAGGCTTTCCAGAATACCAAATACCCGGGTTCCATTACTAGACAATAATTTTTTCTTATCCTCTGCAGACAACCTTTCAAGGGCAGTGCATGCCATTCTGGCAAGTAGAGGTTCCACTTTAGCCCAACGACCAAACCCAATATCAATTATGTCTTGTACATGGGAGCCAAGAAACCCAGGGGATAATTTTGCCGCCATGCAGATGACCGATAAAGCACCACGGCTTTGCTCTGCAGTGGTTCCATTGATATTAAAGCAAAAGAAATCCCATAGTGCTGATATCTGCATGACAAATACTTAGGTAATAATTTTTCAAATGATGATAAATCAGTGTATTATGACTGTCAACCATATGGGAAAAAACTAACCCAAGAGCTAATGGCTTAGAGTAAGCCAATTAATCAAACAATTCTACCTCATGAAATATCATTCATACCAGCCCCAATAATTTTTGGTCTAGAAACTTTAATGAGGTGAGGCTCATTGATTGGTAGGGTCGCTATACGATAATCTCTTTCACTTTGATTCCACAAACTCAATAATTGTATGTTCAAAAAGTAAATTTTGTTAATGTTCCTTTTCAAATATACTGAAAGGTGTAGGTTAAGTTCACGATAAACTAATTGTTTCCAATATGATGTGTTTCCAATATGCCACACCAACACGATGGACACTGAACTTCATTTCTTCATCCTCACATGGATATTTCTAAACAATAATCTCAGATCATTTGAGTTGACATGCATGTCTCCCCACTTCTTAAGCATTTATTGAATTGATCTCTTCTTCGGAATCAGTTTTATTTGTCACATAAAGAAAATTGGCATTTCAAAAATCCCTTTTCAGGTACTTGTTGTCTGTTACAAACAATATCTCGATTCATAATAAAAGAAAATTAAAAATCTCAGTGCGATTTTGTAGAATAGTTCATATCTTAATTTAGTTTAAAAGAATACTAGGATGTTCATAAATTTTCTTGGGTTAATAAAGTAAGAAACCCAGTAACTACTGCCATGGATAAAATCTTCCAGTTAATTCATTAGACATTATTAGAAGACATAAAGGGGGGCCAACACCAGTCAGGCCAATTGGTAAAGAGCTTGCTTTTCATTTTAAGCAAGATATCGAGTTCACATCTTTGTACACAAAGACGGTAGAAATTGCCTATAAAAAGCCACAAATGGGGACATACCATGCTTGAAGATATATCACCTTTAGAAACCAGGGCTCCAATTATAAACTCCATAGATGCTAGATCTCCAATACTTGATTCTATGGCTAGATCCAAAAGATTTTTAGCAGTTTCTACTGGGCTTTTCCTTATATATATGGTCATGAATGCATTTTCCACAGCTTCATAGATGGATTTGTCCTGAGAAAATACCTGTGAAAACCAGGCAATGAAGTAAACAATTTGATAGTAAATAGATATCAAGTAGCAAAAAACAAGAGAAACTAGCTATGTCGATAAGATAAAAACTTAAAATTTTGAGAAAAATAAACTTCGCGTTCATAATCTATGTCCTATTTTTAGGCATAGTCAGCAGTAGAAATGTACCAGTGGCAACATCTTTCGAAGGCATGATTCAGAGCCATCAATCTGAAACTGCCTGCACCTCATCAGCAAGAGAATTGTATTCTCAACATCTGTAGCAGATGATGAAGCCATCAACTGAACAAGGATTGGCATTATGGAAGAAATGCACTTAGAAAACCTCAAGCCAGCCTCAAGTGATGCAACCAGGGCCCTGGTCTGCTCCGAATTTCCAACATTTGGTACAGAGCTATCCTTATGAAAATTCAGTTCATCTAAATGAGAAGGATAGCTGTCCGTCAAGCTCTCTTGTTGCTCCTTTGCTACTGCTTCCGCATTTGCATTGTCAACCTCACCATCTACATTGCATGTCTCGTTATCAGATGGTAAGTCATCCAATGCACTATCTGCTGCAATGTCTGGCCCGAGATCATTCAGTTTCTTCTTGTATTGCTTTAAGGTCGCTTCAAATGATGCTATTCGAAGTTGTGGACCAAACGGGTTATGTTGCAACATCATAATAAGTAAATTCAATGCAGATTTTCTAACTATTGCACTCTTATCCTCCAGCCTTCCAGCAGCAACTGCTGCAACCTCATTCCACAGACCAATTGAAACAGAATGCTCTTCACACAGTTCAGCCCAGACTTGTAGAACCCGACTCCTAGTATATGCTGAAACATCCCTGCAGCGCTCAAGTAAGATTTCCAGCATGGCTTGCTTGGATTTAAGACGAATAGATTTTGAATTGACTTCACCCTCAACATCTATAAATGCCTTTGCAATCAACTTCCCCAGAACTCCAACAAGTGCATTTCTGATCTTATAAGACTCTCCACCAAAATGAGGCACCAAGAGACCAATGTTCATTGATGTCAATTTAGGTAACCGGTCAGCGAGCTCCACAAGAAAACGACCAATATTTTCAGCCCCGGCCGTGTCTTTGACATAAGCTTTTGGATTAGTTCGCCCAATATCCCTGATAAGAGAACATGCCAAGCTTCCATCATTATACTTCTTTTCTGCCCCAGCAACCAAGTCCGCCATGTGAGACACAAGAAAATCATATTTATGAATCAAGTGCAGGATTGAAGCACATGACTGTACTGTATAGTGGTATTTGGTGGCACATGTTCCAACCATTTGACATAGAGCTTGTTTTGTATCAGAATCTTTTACCATTGTTGAATTCTCAAACAAAGAGAATGCATGCCTAAAACAAAACCAAATAAATCAGTTTAACTCAAAAACAACTGAAACTAAATACAACTACTATTATCCAACTTACTTTACAATAAATGACAAATAATTCTCATCAGGATCTGATGACCCAAAGAGCAACCCAAGGTTGATCTGTAATGAATTTGAAATTAAGTTGAGTATCCTCCCTCTTTGTGGCTCCCAATTCCATGACTTTACAGCGTGTTTCTTCTTAGTATTTGCTGTCACCTAAAATCATGACCCATGGCTTTAAAAAATACTAAAAGAAAAGTGACAGCTCCAAATCCACTCTAGATACATATAGACATACATATTTTTATGTCTCATGTAACAACAATGTATTCTATACGAATGTTTGTCTGTGTGTGTGTGTGTGTGTGTGTGTGAGAGAGAGAGAGAGAGATAGAGAGGAAAACCTTTGAAACATTGCTCGAATTATTGCTACGTTCTTCAGCGAGAATGATGTTGAATAGGCAAAATGTGTATATCTTGAAAGCATTACGATGTGAGGCAAGGCGATCAAGGATAGTTGCAGCTCCATCATCCTGATCTTGAGGGGTTCGAGAAAGAGAATCAACACTTGGGAGAAGAACACTGAGGTTGGACCTGAGACTCTCTACTAGGTTTAATTTACACGAAGTGCTGAGGTCGGAGAAACCCAGGACCAATGAGTACACACGATCAAACATGTCTTGCTCTTCAACGCAGAATACTTCTCTATCGGAAAGGTCAAAGGATACACCTATTTTGACAAAACAATGATAAAATTAGCAAGGCCATGGCTATCAGGATGTGAAAAAGACACAAATTTTTGCTTCGGTTTCATGAAGTACAACTTCTGCAATGAAAATAACAAAATAAATGTACAAACCCAAGGATTTTACTAAAATTCCGAATATTTCTGTTGGATAAAAGAGATATAAATGTCAGGTTTGAAATTTAATTTTTCTGCTTCATTCACCATTCAGAAATGCACAAATGTTATGAGCTAGGACGACCACTCCCATATTGCATTTTCAATCCTAATTCAGCCAAAAAAATAAACAAAAACTGAAATCTAGCACCTACACGGCATTAATCAACCTAATCAGCTACCACACTTTCTCAGCAACCAAACGGAGGGTACTAGGGTTTTGCTCAGATTTCCTCAAAACTGAATTCAATTTTCGCAATCAGAGCTAAAATTGGGGTAAGAGGCAAAGAAACAGACCTCTCGCGAGGTCCTCGAGTTCGGAGGGACGAAGAGAAGAAATGTCGATTGGGTTCTGGGCGTAAATCTGACCGTCCTCGTGCTCTTCTTCAAGCGCCCGAATGCTTTCGGGGAAGACGAAGTGAGGAGCCATTTTCGAAATCTACAGAGAACGAGTGAGAGAGAGAGAGAGAGAGATGAAGCTGTGTGTGGTTTCTTTCACCTTCACTGTCTCTGGATCTTCTTCTTCTTCTTCGCTCGCTCGCTGAGTCTCGGATCAGAATGAGATGGTGTCAAATTTGAAAATGCAAGAGAACAAGCGGGAATGGGAATAATACTGTATATTGGGCCGGATTGTTTGGATCTTCTGGCCCAATGGATACTCAAGTTCTTAGCAGACAAAATGACTCGTCAAGCCCAACATTGCCAATCGATATGGTATTGTTTGGATCCTCTGGCCCAATAGAGTCGTGAATTTTATTTTTTTTTTTTAGTTAGAGTCGTGAATTTGTTTGTACCAAATAACTCTTTTTTTCGACAAAGTTTGTCGAGAAACTCATCACAACAAAGCCAGACCCTCAATATGTCATGGTTGCCAAAAGAGTTGTCACAAAAAATTGTTCGACAAAGTGTAGTTTACTATTCGAGAATAATTTGAGGTTTTTTGTTTCATGTTCTAATTAGAAAAGCTTAGTGTTATAGATACCGACAACTTGATGATTTGTATACTATTTTTTATAACAAGATCCATCTTCTCTATCTTTGGACGTATTCGGCATATTATCGGCAAACCGCATAAATTCTTGATATTTTTATTTATTTATTTATTACTCTACTTTAATTATTTGTTTTCACACTATGTTGAGATTATATAAGATCCCGCATAGCAATGAATTGAAAACAACATGTTGTATACAAAGGGTTTGAACAAATCCAACTAACAAAATCGACCTTTTAGTTGTAGAGCTTGATTCGATATATACAACACAATTTTACACGCTCGATATTTCTTGTTATAGTGGGATTATTTGGTGAACAATGGTTCTACAGCCTAAGCTCTAAGGCAATTTCACACTACTAATCTGAATAACAGTCTGATTTGAAATAGTTAAACATTATTGGTTCATTCTATTTGCACCATTTTACTAATAAAGAAAAAAGTGTGAAACAATTTTGATTATGTGACATTACAAAGAATATACATTTACAGCAATTTAAGTTTTGTATCTAAAATGACGATTTTTGAATGCTGCTGTGTTCAATATATTGAAGCAGATGTGTCTGTGGAGGTAGGTGAAAGAGGCCTTAAATGGTGAAGTGTGGTCCTTGACATTTATAGCACAGGTCCACTTCAATCTCTGCTTGGTAAAGGTACATGTGATGGCTACAACTCCTACATTTTCTCTACATTTTGCTTCTTTCTCAGCTCATTTTTTTGTTGGTTCCTAAATCCATTGTTTGGTTGGGATTTAGTAAATTCACATTACATGGTAACCTGGAAAAAATGGCAAGTTGATGTGTTTGCAATTGCTTCTTTCTATTTATGAGGATTATGGTTGGTGCAACTAATATTTTCTAAACTTCACACCAATAATGCACATATATTTTGTGTTTGAAAGAGGCTCCATTTTTTTATATGTCCATTACAAGTATGATTTAAATGAATATAATTATTTGCAGGAATGACTGCAGTAAATGGCAGGGAATTATTCTATTTCTTGTCATGAATTTTAATTTTAGTGCCCAATTAAGAGGACCATATAGGATCTGATCTGGGTCAGATTGAATTTTTGGCATTTGTGACCAAAACTTGCAGCAATGGGTTTTCCATAATTTGGTGGGCAATGTGTTGAAAAAGTATAGTTGTTGGAGTGAGTGCATTATGTTGAATATTTAAGAGCATATGTTGGACAATTCCATCTTTTCAAAATAAATATTATGGAATATATTAAGGCACCCAAGAATAAAATTTACAGTTACGTGAAAACAAGTTATATAAATATTTTTTACCCAATAATTGAGTCTCTATCTCTATTTTCTTTCAACTCAATTTTTAAAATTATCTATATCTATCACATCAAATACTACTTTTATTATTTAATAATTTTACGTATTATATTTATATAATTCTAATTCTAATAAATTATTTAAATATATATATATATATTAAATTACTAAAAATAAATGTCATATAATAATCAAAATTTTATATAATAAAATATTAAAAATAACACATCGAATACTCGTCCCAACGGGTAATTTTAGTCAATATTTCGATCTTCTTAGTGAATAAGACAAATAATCGTGTTCTTTTATTTATTATTGTAATTGAAAATCTATATTTGTTGTCGAATTTTTATTTTAAAATCCTTATTTGTCGTCGATTCTAATGAAAAGTATATTTTGCAAAATAAATTACAAATGAAGTTACAGGGCAATAATTTTTATATATTCAATTTACAATCAAATTAAATAGATTAATTAATTTCTAATACACATAAATTACACTCATAAATAAAAATAAATTTAGATACCCATTTATCACACTCATAAATAAAAATAATAATAGTCTTTCACTTAACACCCATTTATTCATTTTTGGAGATTGCTACAGTGTGTATTCACTTATGACCTCAGGGCATCTCCAATGCTACATCTATATATCCAAAAATTATTATCCAATGATTGAGTCTCTATATCTATTTCTCTCCAACCCAATCTCCAAAATTATCTATATCTGTCACATCAAATATTATTTTTATTATTTAATAATTTTACGAATTATATTTATACAATTCTAATTATAATAAATTATTTAAATATATACATTAATTTACTAAAAATAAATGTCATATAATAAAATATTAAAAATAACACATCGAATAAAACACAATTAATTCTACGAGTTAGTATACTCGTCCCAACGGGTAATTTTAGTCAATATTTTGATCTTCTTAGTGAATAAGACAAATAATCGTGTTCGTTTATTTATTATTGTAATTGAAAATCTATGTTTGTTGTCAAATTTTTATTTAAAATCCTTGTTTGTCGTCGATTCTAATGAAAAGTATACTTTGCAAAATAAATTACAAATGAAGTTATTACGCAATAATTTTTTATATATTCAATTTACAATCAAATTAAATAGGTTAATGAATTTCTTTTAAAAAACAATACACATAAATTACGCTCATAAATAAAAATAAATTTAGATACACATTTATTACACTCATAAATAAAAAAAATAATAGTCTTTCACTTAACATCCATTTATTCACTTTTAGAGATTACTACAGTGTGTATTCAAAATTTGAAGACTCACGGTAACAAATATGCATATTTGAATATGCATATTTTGATACCTGCGTTGGAGAAGATAGTCTCCAAATATGCAAAAATTTAGAGACAGGGTTGGAGATGCCCTCATTATAGCAAATACGCATATTTGGATACTTGCGTTGGAGAAGATAGTCTCCAAATATGTAAAATTTTGCATATTTGGAGACAGAGTCGGAGATGCCCTTAAGTGTATCAAAATGTCATTGATATCATTCTATTATATTTTACTAACAATGATTCATGTAGCTAATTGTACATTATCTATTTTCCAACCTCATGTAATGACTTTAAATCGGCTGAGAGGGAGAGGAGAGTTTTATGGTTGTAATTGTTTTAAATGTAATGCATTGTCAGATAAAATAAATAAGTATATATATTTTCACATGTAATATAAGTATAAGAAAAAAAAATTATTTTCTAGAATTTATGATTTAAATTATTTGTTAATTATTTAATAAATTAAAATTATAATAACAAACATATTTAATATAGATTAAGATTTTGTTTTACTACAATTATTTTCCTAATCGAATTTAAATACTTAATTAAATTTTGATTATTAGATTAAAATGATAATAATAAACAAATTTAATATAGATTAAAATTGTGTTAGACTACAATTCTTTTCCTAAATTAATTTGAATATCTAATGATAATGACAAATAAATTTAATATTAATTAGAATTTTGTTGGATCATGATTCTTTTCTTAAACTAATTTCAATACTTGTTAATCACATATCTTTATTTAAGATACGGTTTATCAACCAAATAAATCGATCTTTGTTTTTTCTGTCATAGTCATTAGATATCGTTGAATTTTTTGATAAATTTGATTATACGATCTAATCCGTCATGTTGATTTGAATGAGAGAAATGATGTAGGTTCAACTACATAACATTCTCCATGTCACGATCTATGACCAAAGACCAAAACTACATTTTCTTTACATGTGACATTTTCCAGCTCTAATTTTCTGTTTCTGAATCTTCTCTTAACAAACGTTAATTATATACTTTTTAAAAATTCTCTATTTATTTTTATTCGTTTGGTTACTCAAAAAATTGATGAGAACGCCTCTGATTATTTTTTGTCGATTTTCTTAGTCTCTTTAAAATTTGATATCTAAATAAATTTTATTTATTTCATAAAGTATTTATTACAAATAGCATCGTGCATCGTGCGGTTAAACAACTTAGTATATAATTAATTTAACGGACTTGAAATTCATGAATTAGTGTTTAAAGTTTATTTTTAATTTTCGCATGTAATTTTTAATTTGACGAGTGCTTTTTTTCATTTTAAATTTATTTTTATCGACGTCATTGACCATAGAATAAAATATAAGTTTGCGTCTAATTTTTTAAACCAACGGTGGATAAATAAATATATTTAAATTAACTTATTAGTGGAAACAAACGTCACATCTCTAACACCGACTTCCCAATATATAGACTACTAGGATGGATCTTCCAATCATGCAGACAAAGTAATAATATGTAGAACCAACGTACGTAGCCAAAGCCAACAACAACAAAAGTTTATTACAATATCACATGATCATGATACGGTGGTTAAGGTTCAAGACAAAACAGCTTGTCCTCACAAACACACCATGGAAAATTTATATACAAACAAAACATATATAATTATTCTGCTTAATCTTATATATGAACATATATAGTCAACTTATATCCTTGTCTCCAAATATGAACAAAACATAAAATCCAAAAGGTGTTCCCAGTTGACAAAATCTAATTATTTTTTTGTCAAAATAGATGTCAGTGAATCAAAGAAAAAAGAAAATAATAACTTATTAAACTTTATTGGCTAAAATAAAATAGAAGTCCACTGAAAAATAAAAAGAAAAATGAGCTTTTAGTAATTATATAGTTACAGATAGCAGAAATTATTGGGGGAGAGTTGACGGCTCGAAGGGCTGTCATGACAAAGAGTATTTGAGAACGATGAAAATTTTCTAGTTTTTATTCAACGAAATAGAAAGCGGAAATTATTTAAATGGTTTCGAGCTTACCTAATGTCATCATTATTGTATAATAACAAATATTTACAAAAAAAATTGAGTACGAAATCAATCAATTAGTCAAAATAAAACAATAACAAAAATTTATATCACTAGTAAAATTGTGTGTATTACGTCTAATGACAAATTTATTGTATATATTCCAATTTAATTTATTTCTTTATTTTTATATTATGAATCACATATTATCAACATATAAATAAATAATGAAAATTACAGTCAAAATCAGTATACAGCCAAAAAATAATGACAAACATTTACCATAAAATAAATATAAATTAACATAATATTTGATCATTTGTAAAAAAAATTTGGTCGCGGACCTGTGGCCCCTGCTTATTGCTGGTCATGCGTCCTTTTTTTTTACTTGTTTTTCTAGTGCTTCGGGCTTGCTCTTTGTGTGTGACCCTGTAAACTCGTGATTCATTGACAAATGGCCCTAAATTTCCATTTGGTTCATTCATTATAAGTGGCATCTAGTAAGACATTATGATTACCCAATGGTCATAACGATCGGTGATTCAACTTAATCTTTTGTTGTAACTATCACAATCTATTTGTCACTAGATTTCGTGTTTGAACATAAGACATATAGTCAACACCTTTATATATTCAAATATGTTTCTTGTTCTCGAGATGATTGAGTATGATAACTTTTTATCAATAGTGCGACCGCACATTCCTTCACAGTCATACTCATCAAGAGGCCTAAACAGATATCGTTCCCACTCGTACGTGAGGGGCAAATCCACTGACTGTCATTCGTATTCCTCATATGACCCGTCACACAACCAATCATACTTCTTTTGTAGCTTGTTACGGAAAACGTAGGTGAGCATGTCAAACTATGAGAGTTGTCATGTAGGAATCCACGAAGAGTACAAAGTCTTTAATGATTAAATTACACTACGACATTTGAGAATGCTTATTATGACTTAATTTATGATACATTGCTCATGTCGGGTCGTCCAATATCATTTCTCTAAATGATATATATGATTTGACTTTATAACCCTTTACCTTTGATCAGTAGAGCGTGATCATCAGCCATTCTCATATTGGACACTATATATGTAGCTTTAAGCAAAATCTATTGCATTGTCCAAGGGTTCTACTATCAGTGATGACACACTCGATGCCCTTAGACGAAATGATACTTAACTTATTATCATAACAAAATAAATAATAAACGTGTTGTTTTATTACTATCAAAAAACAAAACGTTCGTACATAAACTGATTGAGTTAGAGCACATTCCTTTCATAATGTCCTCGAGGGACATTGCAACAGTTTGAGTCTCACACTATTAACGAAGAGGTCGTGGTTTCGAACCATATTGTAATTAGAGTGAGGACGAGTCAAATAGTAGACTTTTTCGAATGAGATTCAATAATAGATTTAGGATATGATGTAATTCAAAAAAATACATATAATGTCTTTTTTAATCAACAAAACCATTCATTCATTTCATACAAATCGGGTGGGATAATCCCTCCACTTCGATTGGCTGGAGAAACCACACGATCTTACTACCCATGTGAACAACTCCACGATCAAACCGAACCTCATACCAACCACATTAAACAAAACTTATTTAAACATAACAAACAGTTAAACACAAGCACACGAACTGTGATATTTTTTTCATGAAAAAATATTAAACTTGCCATGTCATAGAAACAAGTACTACTCACGAACATTCACTTTCTTCTTCTTCTTCTCCCTCTTGACCAGGCAATTGGAACATTTATTGAACTTCTTCTCCAACCCAACTCTCCTGAAATCTCTCTTTCTATCAATTGATTCCCATTTTCTCTTTCTTTCCACCGAAGCCTCCACTTTTGCTCACATTCACAACCTCCCTCTAAGAAGACACAATCTCAGTAGAGAGACCTAAATTGGAATTGGAACACAGAGATAGAGAAACCGAGTTTTTCACCCAAAAAAACTCTATCTCCATTAATGGGTTGCTCTGCCTCAAGATCAAGACCCCACACCTTCATCACCAAGTCCTCAGACGACAAACCCTTCTCCGATTCACCGTCCTCGTCCCCGTTTCCGAGAGCCCTGTCGCTTCAGGCGACTCTGGTCCACCACCCACCTCTCCGGAAAGGCGACACCCACCACCTGGTCTGTCTCACCTCCTCCACCTACGGCTCTCTCCTCCTCCTCGACCCCACCGAAGATTGCTCCCACTCGCCGGAGACAGACCCAGATGACTCCTCCGTCATCAACGCATGGGAGCTCATGGACGGCCTCGACGACGCCTTCGATTTCGACGATGGGACCAAAAAGGCGGCGACTTTATACACACACACCGACTCGCCGGAGAAACCCACTTCGATTCAGTATCTGGGTACCGATTTGTCGCCGGAAAAATTGCTCGGAGCCTTCGATTCGGTGTCGCCGCCGTTGTCGAAGCCGCTGTGGAAGCACTTGTCTGAGGAGGCTCTGCTAGCTAAAATGGACCCAAATGTGGGTGCTAGTTACACGCGTGCACTGTGGTCTAAGCAATTAGGTTATAAACAACCCAAAACGCCTACAAGAGGAGAGATTTTTCGTCCTCCAGTTCCTGATCCTCCAAGTTTCAAAAAACCAGATTGTTCCTTCAGATTACCAAAAACAGCTGATAGGGTTGTGCTGTACTTCACCAGCTTGAGGGGGATTCGGAAGACGTACGAGGATTGTTGCTCGGTCCAGATGATATTGAGGGGATATCGAGTTCACGTCGACGAGAGGGACATTTCCATGGATTCTGAGTTCAAGAGGGAGCTCCAAAGCGTGTTTGGAGGGAAAGCTATGGCGTTGCCACAATTGTTCATTCGTGGGAACCACATTGGCTCTGCTGACGAGATCAAGCAGCTCAATGAGATTGGAGAACTGGCGAAGCTCTTGGAGGGGTTCCCAGCTCGGGATCCCGGATTTGTCTGTGAGAGATGTGGCAACGCACGGTTCGTGCCATGTCCTAATTGTAATGGGAGTAGAAAGATCTTCGAGGAGGAAGGACAGTTGAGAAGGTGTCCTGATTGCAACGAGAATGGCTTGATACGATGCCCTGGTTGCTGCTCCTGAATATACCGAATGCTGGTTGGTTCGATCTTGGAGCATTGAGTTTTGGTATATGCTAAATTAATAACTATCTCTATTGATGAATGCTTAGAATTATGTTTATTTAGCCGTGTTATTTGAGTTTTGTTTCTTATTTTTTTATCTGTTCATAGTTTGCATTTGCCTAGTTCTATTGTTCATTGCCTCTTTGAACTATATGAAATAAAAAAAGGTAACATATTTTTTGGAATTTGAGTTTGTTGTACAATTACACGTCCAGTCAGTAGAAACTAGATAACGATACTTTATCAGAACTTCATCATCATACGTATCATACATGGTTCGTGTGATTTGGTTTTAGTTCCCTTAGAACATTTGAATTTTTCGCGGCAAAGATTTGTGCAAACAAAACATGGTGGTCCTCGGGGATACTGAGGCAGGACATAGTTGCAGATTTGGGCATCCTCGTGTTTTTTTTCTTTCAAAATGAAGTGATTCACGAAATGTTACTTTAATGATGGCGATAGCTTCAGGTTCAACATGATGCTCTGTAAGCTTTTAGGGTTGCCTTTTGCAAATTTGAGTCCTTGACAATTCTTTTGAAAAAAGCAAAATTTGTACCTTGGACGCTTTACCCGTAAAGAAGCTTTTAGCCTGTGCTAGTATCATGTAGATCAGTAGATGAGAGCTTTAAATTTAATTTCTCTAGTTTTGAACTGATATAACTTGTGCTTATATATGCTTGATGCTGATTATAGTCGAAGTCCAAAAATCCATTTCTTTTTTCACAGGCAACCCTTTTAATTGTATGACAATCACCCGTGAGATTTGAATCGATACTTATAATTATTCATGTCAGTGAAATGCTTATTTTATTTATCTGATGGAAGCACCCATAAGTAACAGGAAATGCTAGACCGTCACTTGCAAAAATGTCACCGGCAACATTTGGAAACTTTATGCAAAAGGTCAGCTTCTTTTATTTGTTTATTCTCTCTTTATGCTAAGAGGTTCCTGTATGTAGAGCTTTAATGGCTTGTTTTCTTTATGTTGATTTTCAGGTAACTAAAGATGACATCATCTGTCGTTTAGTAAGCTTGAAGGTTTTTTCAGTTGCTTCCTATATCCAGCATTTGATTCAAAACCACTTTCAGCGGCGTGTCTTTGGCAGTGTGTGACGCTGAAGTAAGATCTTCAATTCACTTATGTATTGACGTTTTAGATCTGTCTTGTATAGTAGCAGAACGACCACAATAGCCTTAGATTGTTCATACTCGTCTTTTCTGAAATCCTCAGAATCAGAAGACATATTTTTAGGGGTAATTGCAAAAAAGTGCCGTGTACATCGTTAATGTCAAAAATGTATCATGAACCTGAACCTTTTTTTACTGCAAAATGTGTGAAATTTTGTTATATATAAAAATGACGAAAATGCCCCTGAGATCAAGTTCTTTCTTCCTTTTATTTTTATAAAATACTCACATTCTCCCTTATTTTGATCTGAAGTTCTTCAAAACTTTTCTCTTACATCATTCTTGAAGCGAAACCTGTAATGCTTTCATATTTATGTGCTTTGTTAGATAGGTTCGCAGTGTCTGAGGTATGAGGGGCAGTATTTGGTCCCTTATGTTGGTTTCTTCAATGTGTCTTTATGTGAATACAGATTCAAGCTATGTGGACAACAATGAGTGATGGAATGCATTTGCACGTTGGCTTAATCCTTGGTGAAGAGCAACGAGCCCCATGCCCATAAAGCTCATTCTCCTTTTATGCCAGCCAGGCAAGCCCCGTGCTCGTGCCATGTGACAGTCCCACTTCCACAGCTGTGTCCTCGTGAAGGTGAGCTGCAATCAGATTTGTGGGTGTTCGTCGCCTCTTCTTTGAGAAACTTAATTCTATTTCTTCGGCTTCTTTGTTGAGTAGGTTAGTGGCCATTGTCACTTGTTTGTGTTTGAGAATGATTTTGGAAATGTCTGTGGTTGGAATTAGAAATGGTGTCTTGTGATGAAGTTTGAATCTGGTTTTGATGGAGATGGTGTGGGGTTATAGAGAAAATGAAGGCTTTTGGTTCCTTTGTGGCATGGGAAAGAGAGGAGAGGGACAGTTTGTTCATGTGATGTTGCTCTGTAAAAGGTGTTTCCCATTAGCTCATGTCCCTAAAAGGGTCCACTTTTCCTCTTCCAACCACCATTGTTTCATCATTGCAGAGATTTGCACAGCTTGTTGCCAAGGAATTTTTTATACAGGAAATCTAATAATGTATTGGACAACAATCATTCATGGCAATAAAGAAATGCTATATGACTTGCATGATCACTAAACATATATAAATTAAAAATTATTATCATCAATTTTAATTATAAGTTTGGTGCTCTTTTATTACCAACTTGATGATTAGAGTAAAGATGCTTAACTGCTTAAGTACGAAAAAATATACAATCAAATGAAATCGATTGATGTAGTCAAAGGAGCATGATCAAATGTGATTCATTTCCTATCTCCATTTGTAGAGAGCTGATATGACTTATTATACGAGTGTTTATTTCAGATTGATTGTCTTCGAATCAAGAATAAGGCAAAATTGTATGTAAAAAATTGAGGATAATAGATAATAGTTTGGTTTTGGTGATATATTTTTATAAATCGGTCAATTACGTTTTAGATATGATTCTCATAAGCCAAATAACTTTTAAAAACTGAACTCGAAATGAGAAATAGTCTCCAGGTAAGGCACAGTACATGGAGTTTGAGGGGTTGATGGTACCTTGGACTTTGGAGATGAAAACATAGGAGAAAGATATTGGTAAGGCCCTTAATGGGCTAAAAAGCCCAGTGAATACGATATAAGGCCCATTTATCACGGCCCAAAACAACACGATAATAATCTCCATCACAACATGTAGTGTGTGTCAGGTTCCTGAATAAGAAGTGAGCAGTGAGTCACAGACCTTTACGCTTTAACTGTCTTCCTCTTTTGTACTGAGCTATCACTGTCACCAAACAGTCCATTTCACGGAGAAAATTACCGGCTCACACGAACCGCAACGATCTCGCTCACAGCAACACTTGACTGGCCGTCGCTCGTCAAAACTCACCTGACCGTCACCTATTTACCTCACCAGCAGGTGACGATAGATAACTCTCTTAATCGTCTTCTTCGTCAGGCATTGACCTAACTGAACACTGTCACTCCAATTTCGACCAGCGAGAGAGAGAGAGAGAGAGAGAGAGAGAGAGATGGACGGTGGAGATGCGAACGGAGGAGCTGTTCCGATGTGCATGAGCGGCCATGTGGACGAAGGTAGTACAGAGAGCCACAGGTACTACTTGTCCAGGAGGACTGTTCTGGAGATGCTGAGGGACAGAGGCTACGCCGTTCCCGCCGCCGATATCGACCTCACGCTCCAGGAATTCCGAGAGGCTCACGGCCAGAGTCCTGATTACGAAAATCTCCGATTCTCCGCCACCCACCGCTCCGACCCCTCCAAGAGGGTATTCCCAATTCTCGCCCTTTCTTCTTTAATTGAATTCATGTTTGGTTCGTCGGAAATTTTCTGGAGTTTCAGTGGTTGATTTGGGTCTTCGAATTTTGGAGTGTTGGGAGGTGAGGTTTGTGCTGCTTGCATGTGTTTGTGACGGGGAAGATAGATTTCTGTGATTGCATGTTTGATTCGGGTACTTTACTCTTTTGGATTGTTTTGTTTCTCTTGCAATTACGCATCTGGTACATGGGTCAGCTTCAAGCTTGATGATTGATGATTAATTTAGCTCCTGCTTGGTTCCTTTGGAAAGTTAGAGTTTCATATGTTGATTTGAGACTTTGAATTTTGTAGTGTTAGGAAGTTTGTGTTTGCATATGTTTGTGATGGGAAAGTTAGATTTCTGTGATTGCATGTTTGATTCGGCCATGTTACTCTTGTGGTCTGTTTTGTTTCTCTTGCAATAACACATCTGGTACATGGGTCAGCTTCAAGCTTGATGATTAATTTAGTTCCTGTTTGGTTCCTTCTAAAATTAGAGTCTCAGTTGTTGATTTGAGTCTTTAAATTTTGAAGTGTTAGGAAGTAACATTTGTGTTTGCATATGTTTGTGTTGGGGAGGTTAAATTTATGTGCTTCGTGTTTGATTCAGCTACATTACTTTTTTGTTTGCTTGTTTTGTTTTTCTTTCAATTACACATCTGGGACATGGTTCAGCTTCAAGCTTGATGATTGGTTGAGTTAGATGCAAATTTTTGAGTACCAGAGTTCTATGGGTTCTATGAAATGATTATAATGCAGTGTTTTGATGTTAGGTTGCATTGGTCCATTTATAGGAACTATCTTGCATTCAATTTTGATGAGTAGTTTGTGGTTGTTATGGTGACAGATGCTGGTTATTTTCTGTGGCCCTGGTGTTGTGAAAGTTGCTACAATCCGCTTCATTGCAGCTCAGATTGTTAACAGGGAATCCTTAACTGGGATGATATTAATATTGCAAAGTACCATCACCAACCAAGCTGAAAAGTCTTTAGATGCTTTCAAGTTCAAGGTTGAGATATTCCAGGTATGCCTACTTAATGAAAAGGATTCCTATGTTTTTCATGTTATTGGCATTTGGTTCTGTACATGATTTTTGTTTCACTTTGTTATTCTCAATGTGGGATAGTGTATCCACTTCTAGTTCTGCATTTATGAGTACATGTTCTGACTTTTGACTGTGATATGAGGAGGCTGAAATCATCAAAGCTTTGTGTTTTGGCGATTGCAATATATTGTACAAGTCTAGTAACAGGCTTGGTTCGGTTACGGGACAACGTCACATGGAAAGACCTGTTAGGGATCTCTCACTGTGCTTCTTAGTTTATTTAGAAGAGACCCGCGCCATTGGTAAGGGTCTGTTGTATTCTTGGGTTGGGTGATGCTAGATCTCGTAAGAAATTAGGAAATATATAATGTAGACATGGTATCTATTTCACGACTTCTGTGCTGGTTAGATCTAGTTTGTGCTATCTTGAAATTGCTTGTCAGACATAGTGGTGGGAATTTTTTTAGTATGAATAGCCCCACTCCTTTGATTAGAGAATGTGGAAATTTCAATCATCATTTGATGATATCCTTGTACTAGAAGTCTAGGACATGCCTCCTAAGCCTGAGAGGCTGAGCCATTATTCCAGATCTTTGGTTTTGTGCGCACGTGTTTTTTACTCGGAACAAGCGTTTTCCTTCCAAGGGATTGGGTAAGAAGTTTGGTTCCTACCTTGTCATTTATCCATAAATTATTTGGTTTTGCTTTTTTGGTTGCTAAATTTTTAGTTACTATGATGGTTTACCCTCTTTTCACCGCTTGTTGGTTTCTGACTGTTGTGCTGCTATTCATGTTTTATTATGTGTTCTGATTTGTACATGCTTTATCTATTATGTTCGCTCATGCGTTATACCCCTCTAACCAAGCACGCCTCAATATGCGCAAACTTAGCTTATTAATGGACAAAATGGTTGAGAGTAACTCTCTGTTTGCACTTTGCAAAGACAACTCTGTGTATCAATCAGGGTCTCCTTTAACGACAAGAGAGTTTCTTATGTTGATCTTTCAAATGGTCACTAAGTATGATGTTCTCTATGAAATCCAATGGATCAATATCAAATCTCAATTTTGCTGCTTCCTTTTATCTTCTGAAATGCCGCTCCAAACACTGGAGGAAAAATATATTAACTTATTTGCATAATGTTGCTACCAATCTACCATTGTGTTTTCACCAATGTCCTTTTGATGTTTTCTCTGTAGCTAATGGTTAAATTCCAAATATCACAGCCTCAAAAACATTTTTGGAGCGAGCATGCACAATAAGTTGACTATGCAGTTAGCTCATTGCTTGTTTGGTGGAGAAATTAAACGTTTTCCCCATCCTAATTATGACTTTGAATTAGTTTTGAAGTATGAAGGATTGTTTGTGTTTTCCATGCTCTTCATTCATCTCTCATCCGTGTATCTTACAGATCTATTGTTGTATGCCTATCTTATGTTAATTATGATAATTGTTCACTAATCTTCAGGTCCAAATTATAACCTAATAAGCTTTTCATCTGTTATCATACTTATCGTGGTTTGTTTTAATGTCTCAGATCACTGACTTGCTTGTTAACATCACAAAGCACGTTTTGAAGCCAAAGCATAAGGTACTAACCGACGAAGAGAAGAAAAAGCTCTTAAAGAAGTACAGTATACAAGAAAAACAGGTCAGTATATGTGCAAGAAAAGGCCAAGATGATTCTCTTTCGCTAAATTATGGGTTGATCACACCAACCAAATCTTTGCAATAGTGTAATCAGTAATGAAGACTTAAATTGGTCGTACAGTATCATGAGTGATCGTAACAAACTGACTCCATTACACATTGCAACGCGTTTTATCGATGTATATACTCACTAAGCTCACTTGACACTGACGATCCGTATCCCTTACTTTCACAGCTTCCCCGAATGCTACAGAAAGATGCAATCTCACGATACTATGGACTCCAGAAGGGGCAGGTGGTAAAGTTTACTTACAGCGGAGAAATTACTGGGCTGCACGTCACTTACCGATGCATATGGTGAAGTGAAGGTGTTGTAGACTTGTAGTGCAGTGTAATTTATGTCGTTTTCATTTTCGAACTTGCTTAAACCCTAGTGATTTTGCAAAGCTATGAATGTATGGATTCATGGGTTTTGTGTCTTGCCAGATCAAGAAATGAATGATCTTTCTTTTCTTCATCTCTTAGTGTGTTGCATCACTGACACACCGATTGGTTAGTTCCAGTTTCTAAAAGATGCTAGTCAGCTCAGGTGGACAGGGTTTGTAAAGACTAATTAGACTACTTGAATTTTATGAGGGCGCCTCGAAAGATCATTAGTCACACCGGTGCGGAGATAGATAGATGTACTTAAACTAACTATTTTCTCCAAAAACCAATTATACTATAATTGTTATCTTATCTTACAAATTTAGATTATCAGATTAAATATTTTAGTTTTTTTAAAGCAAAAGGGAAAAGGAAGAACCTCATATGCTATTTTTATTTGGGAAAGTTGCAAAAACTCTCCCTCATTCATGTTCATTTATGTAAAAACTCTCTATTCACTATAATTTTGCAAAAACTCTCCTTCACTCATGTTCATTTTTGCAAAAATTCTCTTTTACTCATGTTTATTTTTGCATTGGTTATGCAAATTCGTGAAAATTAATGAAATTGTAACTTAAGTGTTAATTTAAACGTGCTTTATGGGTGGACACTTTGGTAACAGAATCAGAGACTGAATCTGAACCGAACTGGAACCGAACCCGGGACTGAAAAATCGAGAACTGCAGGTAATGGTTTCAGTTATGATTCTTAAAATGGAGAACCATGATCTGGTCCGGTCCAATTTTAGACCGGTTTGGTCCGGTTCTAGACCTCATGCCCACCCCTAAATGTGCTAACTCAAATGTCCAATATTTAAGTGACACTTCCGTTAATTTTCATGAATTTGAACATGAGTGGAGGAGAGTTTTTGCAAAAATACAGTGAAGGGAGAGTTTCTACAAAAATAAACAATTATAGAAAGACTTTTTGCAATTTTCCATTTTTATTTAACTACTCCCAACTAAGATTTGTGACCCTCAAGTTTCACAGATTTTCATATGTAAAGATTTTAAATGGAAAATGTTAATTTTTATAACGAAAAGTTTAAAATGTCGTTTGATTAAAAATCTAGTTTTCAAATCTAAAAATTTAATTTTAAATTTCAAACTAAATTTTTTATTTGAAAATTAAATTTTTATCTAGTCGCGATTTATCTTTTCACTTTTAAAATTACATTTTTTATTTAAAAACTTAATATATGTTGTAAAAGGATGATGTCCACCACCATACTTCTACTCTCCTATATCACCATTCCTCTACCCTCTTATGTCATCATTGTTTCATATTTTGGGGGATAATTGTGTGTAGTTTTCATTTTGCATTTAATGCCCCATCATCACTTATTTGTATATAAATAGGTGAAGAGGGAGTGTAGAACAAAAACACAAAACATTGATCATCCGAGAGCAAAATCTCTCTTCCTCATTTCTCTTGTAATGCTTTATTATTTCTTATTCTTTAATTGCTTTTAGTATCTTGCTATGTTAATTAATTTGGTTGCTCTTAACACTCACGTATAACACATTTTTCACAACACGTTATCAGCACGATTAACTCGGTTATCGTAATTTTATATTTCTAGCTAAATTTAACTTAGTTCTTGAATTTATGTTTATTTCGTAAAGTTACTTTGCTTATTATATATCTATAAGTATGCTCTGTGATCGCCAATTTTAAATTGGATCTTTCACATCAGAAATGTATCTGCTATTATTATACTTGTTATATATTTATGTATAAAGTTTTGTTACCCGAAGTTTACAAAACCAAAGACATTTTGAACCCGAAGTTCTAAAATTGCCGGAAAAAAAGGTTGTTGAACATGATGTTCATGTAAACCAGAAGTTTACGAATTTCTAAAATTTACGGAACCCGAAGTTCCAAATCAATGTATAAATCACGAATTACATCATGAGATACTGAGAATAAAACTTGAGGTCTTAAAAGTTAGAACCAGCAGTTCTAAATATCCGCAAAATGTGTCATATTTTTGAATAAATATTTTGGACATATTTTAATTGTGTTATTGCGGTTAAATTTTTCAGAATGTCGAACCTGGTGAAATGCCAATATGTTGCCCTCGGTCTCAACTGGAAAAATTATTTTGAATGGGCTTTGGAAACTACTCTCCACCTAAGATCGATGAATCTTGGAGAAGTTATTGTAGACGATAATGAAGAGTCTGTGCAAAACAAAGCAAAAGCCATTACTTTTATACGTCATCATATTGATTCTGGTCTGCGAGCTGAATATTTAGATATTCAAGATCCACTTGATCTGTGGAAGAGGCTGAAAGAAAGATTTGAGCACATGAAGTCTATTGCCTTACCTCAAGCATCACATGAGTGGGCTAATCTTAGACTGCAAGATTTCAAGACCATAAATGAATACAATTCTGCTGTATTTATAATTGTATCCATGCTCCGTATGTGTGGAGACAACAAAACTGATGCTATGATGCTTGAGAAAACATTCTTCACGTTTCACTCATCTAATATGCTCCTGCAGCAGCAATATCGGGAGCGAAAATTTGAAAAGTTCACTGACTTAATTGCATGTTTATTGATTGCTGAACAAAATAATGAGTTGTTGATGAAAAACGATCAAACTCGCCCCGTTGGCAGTTTACCATTCCCTGAAGTGAATGTGACAAATTATGATGATTATCCTTCTTTCGGGAGAGGCCAAGGCCCTAATCGTGGTCGCGGTCGCGGTCGTGGCCGTGGGCGCAATAGTTTTCACCCTCGTGGGAGAAATGACAAAATGCTCCACCAGAAGTGGGACAAATTTGAGAGGCGCGATAAAGAAAAAGGCCCACAAATTCAGACTCCCAAAAGCAGTGAACATGAATGTTTTAGGTGTGGTGTAAAAGGGCATTGGGCACGTACATGCCGTACTCCCAAGCATTTGGTGGTCTTGTATCAAGCATCGATTAAAGGAAAAGAGAAAGTCGTAGAGACAAACTTTATGGATAACTCGGATCATGTAGATCTGACTAATTTGGATGTCTCCGACTTCTTTGCAGATGACGGCGGAAATATAGGAAATTTGATTTCCGATGACATAGCATGAACCTTTGTTAACTAATCATGATGTTGTAATATATTGTAATATATTATGCTTTTGTATTATGTAATCCTTTCAAATGTTTCTAATCTAATGCTATGTTTTTTTTTCTTTTATGAAAGAATATGGATTTCGGAAATGAATCCTCAGTTGACAAAAATAGCAATGATGTGTGTATTGTTGATTCTGCCACTACACATACAATCTTTAAAGAAAAAAAATATTTTTCATGTCTAACCTTAGTTGAGGCAAATGTTAATACTATTATGGGTTCAGCAAATATTATAGAAGGCTCCGGAAGAGCTTCTATATTGTTGCGAAATGATACTCGGTTAGAAATTCATAATGCTTTATATGCTAGTAGATCCAGAAGAAATCTACTTAGCTTTAAGGATATCCGCAGTAATGGATATCATATTGAGACCACAAGTGAAAATGAAACAGAGTTTCTTTGTATCACATTAAAAGATTGTGGTGAAAAGCGTGTATTAGAAAAATTACCCGTTCTATCATCTGGGTTGTATTATACAACTATAAGAACAGTTGAAGTCTACGCGGTATTGAACCAGAAGTTCTTTAATCCAAATGATTTTATGCTTTGGCATAATCGTCTTGGTCATCCAGGATCAACGATGATGCGTAGGATCATTAAAAATTCATGTGGACATTCGTTGAAAAACCAGAAGATTTTTCCGTCCAATGAAATAATTTGTACCGCTTGTTCACAAGGAAAATTAGTGGTCCGGCCATCAAAGACATAAGTTAATGTTGAATCTTCATCATTTTTGCAAAGAATCCATGGAGATATATGTGGCCCAATTCACCCATCTATTGGACCATTTAGTTATTTTATGGTTCTGATTGACGCATCCAGCAGATGGTCACATGTGTGCTTACTGTCAACTCGTAATGCTGCATTTGCAAAATTGTTAGCACAAATCATTAAGTTAAGGGCACATTTTTCTGATTATCCGATAAAGTCTATTCGTCTTGATAATGCTGGTGAATTCACATCTAAGACATTTGATGATTATTGCATGTCATTGGGTATTGATATTGAGTATCCCGTTCCGCATGTGCATACCCAAAATGGTTTAGCAGAATCTTTCATTAAACGTATACAGATAATTGCATGAACATTGTTAATGCAATCAAAATTATCAGTTTCTGCTTGGGGACATGCTGTATTACATGCTGCTTCTTTAATTCGGTTAACGCCTAGTGCATATCATCAATATTCTCCTATGCAGCTTGTGTGTGGACATCAACCTGATATATCTCATTTACGTAATTTTGGTTGTGTTGTGCAAGTACCTATTGCACCCCCTCAATGCACAAAAATGGGACCCCAACGTCGATTGAGGATTTATGTAGGTTTTGATTCACCATTTATTATCAGGTATCTTGAGCCCTTGACGGGTGACCTATTTATTGCACGACATGCAGATTGTCATTTTGATGAGACGACGTTCACACATTTGGGTGGAAATAAAAAGCCTCCTGAAGTTAGGCGTGAAATTGAATGGAAAGTAAATTCCATGTCTCATCTAGATCCACGTACATCACAATGTGATAAAGAAGTACAAAAGATAATACATTTGCAAAATGTTGCAAACCAAATGCCTGATGCATTTGCAGATACATCAAAAGTGACAAGGTCATACATAGATGCTATCAACACACCTGCGAAAATTAAAGTTAATGATGACAATTCGAAAGCAGCGGTCGATTCCTCTAGTACACGCCAGAAGCGTGGAAGGCCATTAGGGGCAAAAGATATCAATCCCCGTTAACGAAAAAATCAAATGAATAGACGAATAGTTCCAGCAGAACTATCGGTTCCTGAAGAACCATTGGTTCCCGTAGAACCGTCGATCCCAAAAAAAATAAAAGTTCTAAAATTCCTGAAGAATTGCAAGAACAAAGAAGTGAGGAAATACACATGAATCATTCCTACACTAATGAATACTTGGATCGAAAATTTATTAATGTAGATGAAATCTTTGCATTCACAGTGGCATGTGAAATAATGAATGATTTTGATTTTGAGCCACGTACTATTGATGAATGTCGTGAAAGACATGATTGGCCAAAGTGGGAAGAAGCAATTCAAGCAGAACTGACTTCTTTGGCAAAACGGCAAGTCCTTGGACCCATACTTCGAACACCAGAAGACGTTCGACCAATTCGAACACCAGAAGGTTTTTAACGAGGCAGCTATTAAGCACGTTCAACATCACCTACATTATTTTATGAATGGCGGTGTTCAAGGGGGAGTGTTGTAAAAAGATGATGTCCACCACCATACCTCTACTATTCTATATCACCATTCCTCTACCCTCTTATGTCATCATTGTTCCATATTTTGGGAGATAATTGTGTGTAGTTTTCATTTTGCATTTAATGCCCCATCATCACTTATTTGTATATAAATAGGTGAAGAGGGAGTGTAGAACAAAAACACAAAATATTGATCATCCGAGAGCAAAATCTCTCTTCCTCATTTCTCTTGTAATGCTTTATTATTTCTTATTCTTTAATTGCTTTTAGTATCTTGCTATGTTAATTAATTTGGTTGCTCTTAACACTCACGTATAACACATTTTTCACAACAATATATAAGAATTTATTATAAGTTGTGCAGCTACATGATCCAAATGTAATTGGCCTAACTTGAAATGACCTATAATTCAAAATAGTTATCTATACTTTTTCCTTAAAACAAATAATGACAATTCGACATAAAATTGTAATCGATTTATTTTGTTTCATACAAAATTGTTATTTCAAAAGTACTTTAATATTTTGCAATGTATGGTATTTTAAATTTTTTATTTTGAAAAACACGATATTATATTAAGTAAGATCAGCAGCACAAACACTTACAATATAAGACGGGACATTCTCCCATCGAACACTCATCCAGTTTTAAACAAAACCTAGATAAAGCATGTGCTAACTTGTTACCTGAACGCTATCTTCTTTTTGCAATAAAATTTCCAAAGCTTATAAAAAAAACCTCAGATGAATATTTGACAATTCCCTTAGAACTCATCTAATATCCTCAACAATCAACGTCTAATATTAACTTCTTAAAAAAAACATCAAATATTAATTTATCTTATTGCACGATATAAAATAAATTGTCTATTGGCAAACCTTGTTAAGTGCAATTTAGATCCTATTTTGGCAAATAAGTTTATTTTTCTGAATTGTTTCCGTCAAAAATAAGTTAATTCGGTTTTTGAAAAACGACATGTCGTCAGAAGATCCGTTCCATAGAATTGTTTCCGTCAAAAATAAGTTAATTCGGTTTTTGAAAAACGACATGTCGTCAGAAGATCCGTTCCATAGCTGCAAATGCTATATTCAAAAGCACGCACTCCAGAGAGCCTGCACTTGTGCTGCTTCCAAATCAAATCCGCCATTTTTGTTCGCATAAATTATTCGAAAACTGAAGAATCAGAGAGAAGAAATGAGCGATCTGAAGGGCGGAGGAGACGCCGCTGCGAGCGGCGGCGATTCGAAGAGCGGTTTCGACGGTGCTCGCATATTGGAGCTACAGTCGTGGCTCGCCTCCCAATTCGACGCCGCCGGCAAGGACGTCCCCGATTTCGACTACACTCCTCGCAGCGTCGCTCACCTCCACAACCTCGCCTCCGTCTCTCAGGCCAACTCTCAGGCCGCCAGCATCGTCGCCGCCGATTTCCGCCTCAAAGCCTCCGAGTACCGCTCCCAAGGTCCTCGATCTCGATCTCCTTTTCTATGATTTGAATGGTTAAATTGAAATTCAGGAGGTGATTTTGTTGTGTTGTGGTTGCAGCTGCGAGGATCAGGGAGATTCTGGAGAGCCTAGGGCTGGCTCAGGAGAGCTTGCCATCCAATGTGGTCTCGTCGGCGCAGGTTCTCGCGAGCGTGGCCAATTTGTTGAACATAAGGGACACTGAGCTCAGCAGGTGACTCTCGTCTTCTTGCAGAATCGCCCAATTGGGTATTTTTTATTTTGTGGATTGTAACCTGAGGAAATGCTGTTTTAGCTTTCTTGTAGCTATGGGGGATATTTCGTTGAGGAAGACGGGGGTGGAGGAGAAGAGGGCCAAAGTGCAGAAGGAGTCCAACATTCTCCTCGATTACACGAGGAAGGCTCTGGCGAGATTAACTTATTTGAAAAGGTAGACAATTTGTTTGATTTTATATGATTGTCAAAATGTATTTTTTTTTTAAATTAACAAGGAGATGTGGGTTTTATTTGATTTGATAGGACATTTGCACAACTAGAAGATGATGTGGCCCCTTGTGAGGCGGAGATGGAAACTTGGAAGACGAACTTGACGCTCATGGCTTCGAAGGAAAGACAGTACATCCAACAGTATCATAACTACAAGGTACTCATCATTTGTCCCTTGTGTAAATGTATGTAAAAGTCGAAGCAATTAGCTTTCTTGAGATAAGAAAAGGCCATGCATATAGGTTCCTAATTCCTGTGTAGGATTTGATTTCTAGGGAATAACCATGGAACTAGAATAAGATGATATGGAGGATAGCTGATGAAGTTGTAGTTTTTGAAAGAGGATTATATTCATTGCTCTAAAAGACTTTTTCCGTAAAGATAATGTTGTTTGAGGAGGAAATTGTTCGACTTGGGAAATCGTGGTTGATTTGGTGCCATTGAAGCCGTGAAATTGATTATATTAGATTCTTTATGTGGAAGGCGTATCTTACTATCTTGTCCAGGATTCTGCGTACTATGGTTAGAAATATGTAGAAGTTATTTGCTTACAGTAGATGTAGTACTTATTTTTTGTTAAGCGCAGAAAGATTTTATTGATGAGACTAAAACTCAAACTTCCAAGAGAAGCAAAAGAAAGCCATATAATACATCAACAAAAAGGAAAAGAAAAGGATAAAAAAGAGAAAAAAAGAGATACAGATAAGAAAGAGAGAACGAAACAGAAACGCCCAGGCGAGCTCATGAAGCCCTGTTTTTGGCCTCTACATCTTCAAGAACGGTGAGAATATGAGCTTCGGGTATGCCCCAATTGACGCCCAAGGATTTGCAAATATCCAAAGTTCGAAGAGCACGAGCCCGATCGTCGGTGAAGTCTTGGAGGTTTGGGCTGATAGTTTCCGGAGATGGGTCATTAGAAGACAGCGGTAGCACAACGGGAAGAGGATCCGGGGGCTTTGGATGATGCCCTGAGAGGTCTTGAGTGATAGATCGAGACTTCCGGAGCCGGCAGTAAACGAGGGGATCCGGGGACCTCCATCTTTTCCGTCTCCGCGAACGAACCTTTTTCAATCTTACATCTGGTCCGTGCCAACATATTTATGTTAGGGACACTTGAGGAGTTAGTATGAACTGGAAGATATGATTTGCGTTTAATATAGGCAGAATCTTCTACATGGTAGGTTGAAAACTTGAAATAGTATCTCTCTGGAAGACTAGAAAGGCCTACAGCAGACAACCATACACCATATGGGGTCTTACCCGGGAGAAAAATCTGCCTTTATTCTGATTTTCTTTTATTTTGTTTTGTTTTCTTTTGATGATAAAAATAAACTTGCATGAAGCATGACTTAACAATTGACATACAAATACTGATGATGGTTTGAACTATTAACATAAATTTTTATTTGCTCAATGAAACCTGTATATTCTATCCTTAATTTTGTGTGGAAATGGGTACATGACCTTGTGTTGGTATGCTTGAATTGGAAATTATTTGGGCAATTTTACTGGAGTGTGATATGGTTGTTAGTAGATTTTATATTGGCCGGTGGCTGCTGCTATTCACAAATAATAACCCCTTGTGGTTTGGCAATTATAGCATATGTGAACAAAAACAAATGTGATCTAACAGTAACTCGTTGCTGCTTTATTCAATTCATATGCGTGATAGTTACCTACACCTACACGGCCCCATAAGCATACATATAGTTCATCCATTGATAACCCCAATTTATAACTTATTCCCACAGGCAATGCTTAATCGCGTGGGCTACACCCCGGAGATTAGCCATGGGATGCTGGTTGAAATGGCCGAGCACAGGAAAGAGTTGGAGAAGAAAACAAAACCTATCCAAGATACTCTAAGGAGCTACCAAGACTTGCCTCCGGTAATTCTATGCTCTCTTGATACTACTACACGGTTACTGTGCATTGCAGCTTTAGCCTTTCCCATTCGGCGAGAGTTATTATTTTCTGCCCATTAAAATTCTATGTTTATAGGATAAAGCTTTGGCCGCCTTGGCAATTGAGGACAAGAAAAGGCAGTATGCTGCAGCTGAGAAGTATCTTGAAGATGTGCTGCACTCAGCCCTCGCCACCACGGATTGACGCGATTGTTATTTACTTTTGTGTTTTGGAACAACACTAATATTAAGGGTGTAATGTGTATGGTTATGGTCTGAGACAAGTGAAATTGTGTTAATATATAAAACTGTAGTTTGTTTTCCAGAAAACTTCATATGCCAAGTGAAAACCAAGTCTTAGTGAATATCATTATGGACAGATTGATTTTTGAAGTGAAACAAATGGGATTCATTACATAAATCTCCAAAGATTATATATCATTCTATGTAATATGTATAATAAATAAATAGTAATGCATAAGAAATCTGTGAATTATTGAATACTGCATATGGTTATGACTGGAAACTATAATATGATTTTATTTGATTCAAACTCATTAATGTATGAGAAACATTATGGTATTTCAGATAAATTCTTCTAATTCATATGCAAATAAGGTAACAAAACTTGTTCATCAACTCGTTTTCACAAAGCAACCACTCGAAAGCCAACCCCAGACCGGAAGCATGAAATTTATGCACATGACATGTACCGTTTGTCAATTCTTGCGAGCCAATGCTGCAGCAATCCCGCCGGCTATGAGCCCCACAGCAGTGGCGGTAATGCCTATTCCGATGGCACCGTCTACGTTCCAACAAACAATGAGTTTTGAAAAAAGCTTTCAGCTTCATGGTATTCCAAATAATTGAATAGTCAAGAGAATCCTGAATTCGTACCTTTGGCAACTCGATCGTCAATTGCTTTCTTAAGGCTCAAAGCCTGCCTCCAATCGGGTGCAATCTGCAAAACCAAAATTTTCACTTTCGATGAACAAGTCCTAAACCCGAACAGCTCAGAGGACCATATGAAACAATCTGCCCGATAAAAACAATTTTGGTGATCTACAAAAATATAAGAGCCCACTTATATCAAAAGGAAAACCTGTGTTTATCTAGCAACTTATATTTAACAAAACTCAATATAAAGGGGATGTTAATGAACATGCGGTGATAATGCAATTGCAAATACTAATGGGGATTTCATAGTGAAACGGGGAAGAGAGACCTCCAGGCATTGCTCCACAAGTTGACGGCTCTTTGTATAATTGCCAGTTCTGTAATGCCCAACTGTCAGAAGATAAAGTTTCTCCCTTTGTTGCAGAGGGGTTCCCTTTTTGGTCAAGGAAGCTGCAAGGAAGACGAGATTGAGAAAAAGTTCAGTGTGCGGTTCATAAAATCCACATCAGACTCATAAAACAGTGATATCTAACAAGCAATGGATCCATCATAGTCATATAAATGCATAACAATAATGAGAATTTTCAAGTGTCATCAAAGTCAAATAAATGGATTACAATGATACCTAACATGCGATATATCCATGAAAGAGTATCTTCCTCTCAGAAAATATAGTTGTGCTTTTGATTGCAATGACAGCAAACGACTACTTCGGTAGTTCCATAAAGAGTATAAAATATAGATCTTCTGAACAATGAAAAACAAAGACAAATATGGAAGAAACTAGAGCTTATTGTTTACATCACCTTCAAGCATAGCAATCCCTCGCTGCACATCTTCTCCCTGTCTAGAATGTACGAGAGCCCAAGATAATCGCATAAGGCTTTCACTTTTGACATTCTCAGAGGATCCCTTAGCTGCTTTTGCAGCTTCATGCTCACACTCCTGTGAAGTCAGGAGACGGTTAAAATGAAAACACAAGTCTATTATAACGGTACCAGAGAGCTTGAATCTCCTTAACAGTATAAGCATCATCCCATTGTAATGTAGACACCACAGTAATATTTTCGAAGAACAAAAGCATAACAAATTTCCTCTCCTACGGTGCCTATCCATCTTTAGGAGCTACCATAGCGAAATGTGAACAAATCCATAATTATTTGAAGGGAAAATGACAAAAATGTGCTCTATTATTTGTTAATGACAAAAATATGCTCTGAATTTTGCTTTTCCATGTAAAATGTATGTACGTTTTTTTTACAAAATGACGAAATTAACCTTAGAATTAAGAATTAATTTTATAAAAATAATTTTATATTATAATTTTTTAACTAACATTTGTAATTTATTTTTCGTTAAATTATTTTAAAAAAATCTCTCATAAAAATATTAATTCTGAATTCCAATTTTTATTTTCCATTTTCCCTTATTTGAAATGTGAAAAAAAAACCAGTGCCAGCCCTTCACAAAATCATCAAACAAGCCCTATACAATCCCCAGAGAGATTGAGAACGATAATACCTCTAAATCTTACAAAAACACATCACAATTCACCAGAACTCGATAATCGCTCCACTCAATAACATAATAAAACGACAAGACCGAGACTGTATCAACAAGCGATCGAAATTGAATCACACACTCACGATGCATCAAGCTCAACCACAATCACATACGACAATTCAACAATTTCCGATAAAAACACATCAATTTCTTTCATTTGCAGAGATTCAAGGAAAACGAATACTCACAGCGATGACTTCGCGTTCGCACCAAGGGATGTGATCGCCGCCGCCGAAGAAGGAGGTGACGGATTCGAATAAATGATTCATCTTCGCTTCCATTGGAGAAAAGAGCTCGGAGCTGTTTCTGGTTCGGTCTCGAGAGAAAGGACTGTGAATGGATCAGAGATTGTGATTGGAGAGAAGAATTAAAAACCCAGAAATTATAAATTTCCGATACGTATTTATTTTCCTCCACATTAGACTTAGGGATTAAGAAATTCTGTATTTTAATTTAATTCGAAAATATTATTATGCCCAGTTAAAAACTCAAAAATAAAATATCACGTCAGCGTACATAAAAATTACATATAATAAAAATTAAACAAATTGAACTTATTCGAGTCAATTTCAAATTTTATAATTTTTATTTTTGAGTCAAGCTCGAGTTTGACAAGTTCAAGTTGAGCATATCACTTTTTAAGGACTATCCAAAAATGACCGATTTAATCCAGAAAATAATTGAATTGAACAGATTTGATTTATTTATGAATAAAATCGAAACACATTAACCCGACTCGTTTTGAATCATCAATCTTCAACAATTGAGCCTAAAAACATTATGCCAACAAGAAACACGTCAAATGATAAATAAGATTTGGTCCAATATACAAAATAATTATCTATCCCGATAAAAGGTCAAATGATAAATAAGACCTGGTCCAATATACAAAATAATTATCTATCTGGATAAAAGAAAACTCGATTGAACTACACCAAAAACTGGTCGGTTCAAACCTAAATCAAATCAAACTCCAACAATTTGATTTTAATTCTTTTATAATCGAACGAATCAATTTGGTTCAATTTTAAATCAATTCAGTTCAAGATCGAACCACGAGTACTCCTACCCGGTGGTCCATAAGATAACGTGTGTAAAATGGTATAAAACCTATACAATTTACGAAGACTGAGTCAATGGTTAACATTCCGGGATGGTTCTTGCTACTTTCCATGTCTTTTGTTTCCAAAGACTTGGCCAAAATATATATATGTGTGCTTCTCATGTCTCCAAAATTACCTCACTTTCTTCAACATATCCTAGTAGGTCTTCTAAAAATCCTCCCCTCAAAATTAATTTTCAAAAAGCTATCTCAGCCTGCCTGACTAGCGTCTAGCGTTTTACAGAACACTGATACAAGTAACATCACCGGCTACGATGCCCGGAAAACCCATTGACAGGATGTGCACCAACCACACGGTCATAACTGTCGACGACGACAAGGCAACGAGGAGGCAAATGTGGCTGGATTCGATCATGGGAGCCGACGACTGGCTCTACCAGCAAGACAAGCTCGAATTCCCGCCCCCCAGAATGCACAAAGTCCCCGACATCCTCCGAGACACCCGCAACTTCGACAAGTACTACAATCCCAGCCTGGTCTCCCTCGGGCCATACCACCACGGCAACCCCAAGCTCCAGACCCTTCAGAACCTCAAGCCCCTTATCTCAAGAAAATTTGTCCTCCACATTGACACCTCCATCGATACTTTGTTCACCACGATTCTCGCGGATCTTGCTGAGGTGAGGCAGTGCTATGACGAGGATCCGACAGGAACCTATGACGACGAGGCCCTGGCGAGGATGATGTTCCTGGACGGGTGCTTTGTTCTCTACTTCATCTTCTGCGTGATCTCAAACAAGCTCCAGGATCTCGGGATGAAGAATTACCAGATCGAGCTGGTGAGCAAGGACCTGTTCTTGCTCGAGAATCAGATCCCGCTCCAGGTCCTCAAGAACCTCGCCGGGAAGTCCTGGGAGAATTACAATTTTGCCATTCTCGAATACATTTATTTCTACCAGAACAGAGAACCCATTCTCTGGTTCCCGGCGGCGAACCCGCTTCACCTGCTCGACTACCTGAGGATGATCATGATCGGCCGGCCCAGCGAGACCAGTAAAAAGGCTCCTATATCGACTCGAGGGCACGTGCTGCGCAACGCCAGGGAGCTCAAGCAGAGAGGAGTGTACCTGAAGAGTAGCGCTACGAGTTTCTTGCTTGATCTCTCTTTCTCCTCGGGGGGCATTTTCGGGAACCTGGCACTTCCTCACGTGACTGTCAACAAATCAACGGGGCCCGTGTTTCTGAACTTGATCGCATATGAGATGTGCGACAACTCGATCGACTCGGTGGTGACCTCTTACATCTGCCTGCTTCACTCGCTCATTGGCCATGGCGACGACATCAGGGTGCTGAGGTCGTCGGGAGTGATCACCAACAGCCTCTCCTCGGACGAGGCCGCGGCCGAGCTCTTCAACGAGATGGCGGCGAACCTGGTGCCGGACGTCGACATGTACATGTTTGTGAAGATGAGCATCGTCGACTTCTTCGGCCAGAGAGCGAAGGTCAAGGTCGCGACATGGGTGGCCGAGCTGTTCCACAGCCACTTCAGGAGCCCGTTGACTGTGATAGTCGTCTTCGCTGCTACTTCCGCGATTTGCCTCTCTGTCGTTCAGACCTATTTCGCAATCTTCCCTCCCCGTGATAAACACGATTAGTTTAACCTGTCATGACCTTTTGCACAATTCAAGCACTTAATCGCTACTTTCAGCAAAACATATATATAACAGTTAATTGTTCTAATCAAAGGGTATCCAATAACCCGATAGATTGAATCATCATATGAAAGGCAACAATAATCAACAAAGAGGAGTACATTTACGCTATATACTTCTATAATGTTTCTAATTGTAACAGTCGTGCTAGTATCATACGGCTCACAATCAAACTTGCCTCTCTAGCAATTTATGTATAGATCCACTAAGAAATAAGTATAAATGAAGTACATTAGTAAGCGTATAGACAATGAAGAATTATCACGATCTTTAGAAGGCATAAGTATGAAGAGAACAGCGTCAAAAGCTGATTCATAGAGTTCGCATTTACATAACGGGCAAAATTTAGTAAACGTAAAAGCATATGAATTTCATGTTCAGGAAATATGATATGAAAATCTAAAACTTACCTCAATCTCTATCCTTTAGGAGGTTATTGGCCATGTTTAACAAAGGCAACGTTCCTTTCGACATGATCTCGATTCTGGAGGTATTCGAAGCGTGAGAGAACAGCGAGAGCCCAAAAAACAAAAGCTCGGGTAGGAACAGGCGAGACGACAAGAACCCATGCCAGTAATGAGGTTCTAGGTCAAAAAAGGCATTGAAAAACCTCCTTGTGCCTTGCAAGTCAAGTTTGAGCAGAATATCCATACCGAAACAGAAGAACTCGCGCTGCCGTCTTCTCTCTATGGGCCATAAGTCTTTCCAAACTTGTGCAGATAGTTCGTTTCCAAGACGGGTTTTATCAGAGCTGAGGTACTGAACTATTGCATTTGCTACGATTGGAGCGGCTGCTAGAGTTCTAGCCACCATGTATCCAGTAGAAGGATGCACCATCCCGGCCGTGCCACCGATCCCAACAACTCGTTGAGGTAGCACCGGGAGCGGCCCTCCCATCGGGATGACACAATGTTCGTCCTCTTCGATGCTCTTCACTTTTATCCCCAGGTGCTTCAGTCTAGCGGCCATCCTGTCTTGGATATCCCGCATGGGCAGTCCAGGCCGAGCAACGAGAGAGGTCTCCTCTAGAAATATCCGATTAGACGAAAATGGCATTGCGTATAGAAAAGTTGGGATTTCACTATTTCTTCCTCTTAGCTCCGCGTTGTTTTTCAGATGAGAGTCCCTCCAATCCATGAAAACCATCTTATCTACGTCGAATGGGTGTTCTTCGACCTCAGCCAGAATCCCGTAAGCCACTTGGTAACCGGGGTTATAGGGCTTATCATACTGAATGAGGCACCTGGAGAACCCTGTTGCATCGAGAACCACAGTCGCCTGCACTGTGACACCATCACTGCACGTCAAGAGAGACTTGGACTCCTCGTGTATCACATTAGTAACTTTCGCTTGGTGAAACTTAACACCGTTTGTTATGCATTTCTGCATCATTTTCGCTTTCAGTTGCTTCCTATTCACCCTCCCATACGGTCTCCCGAGATCCTTTTTTAAGTGTTCATCGATGTGAACAACTGCGCCAGACCAGGTTGTGTCGAGGCAATCGAGCAAATCCATGGCCTCGAATTCATCCACCCAAACGCCGTAATTGTTGGGCCAGATCAATTTGGGAGACGGGTCAATGGAGCAAACGGACAGCCCTGCCTCGGCGACTAGCTGCGCCACAGCCAACCCTGCGGGGCCGCCCCCAACAATGGCAAGGTCAACCAGACCTCCCTTCAATGGGTCATACATGGGAAGCTCGAATTCGAGGCTCTCCTTCTTGGTCTCAGGGACAAGCTCCAAGAGACTACTAGCACTGGCCCTAACACAACAACCGTTCTTACCCCAGTTCAGGTGAGACCTCTTGGAACTGAGCCTAAAGTCCAGACCTTTAAGCTTTGGGGAGCTCAAATGGGTCCCTCTCTCTGCAAACCCATGAAGAGGGTGCAAAAATTCAAGCTTGTTTTGTGTTTTCAGTAAAGTACCCATTTGAGATTGAAACCCAGAAATGATTCTTGAAATTGCACCTAAAAATCAAAACTGGGTCTCAACTGCTTCCTTGAATCACAAAACCTCAGCTGCTCAAAAGGATTGCTCAAAATCTCAACTGAGAAACCAATACCTAGAAAAATACCAAACCACAATCAATGAATCAACGAGTCTCTTGCAGGAACTGTAGGTATTGAAATACAAATTGGGTATTTGGTGAGTGTTTTTGTATTATCAAGAGTTCAATAAGAAAAAAACAATGATTGAAGCTTACCATGGAGTGGCTGGAGATTCGAGATGATGATAAAAATGGAGCTTCTGAATCTGAGAGCAGCCAAAATCGAAGAAGCTCTTTGGAAGAGACTCTTTCTCTAGGTAAAGCTTCTGTGGACAGTGCTCAAGCCACAATCAGAGGTGGTTCTTGAAATCATAAAACTGGAAGACCAAAAAAAAAGGTAAGTAAATGATATTTTGTGAAGATAATAGATTAATTCCACGTCACAACCACTCAGTGTTTGGCAATATCTAAAAAATCATAAAAATTGTGAATTGAAAGTTTTGATTCAATTTTTAAGTCATGATTCTGTTTTATTCAATTTTAGATTTGTATAAATTTCTCTGTTGTCAGTATTAAGAAAAAATAAGATCAAAACTTAAACTTAATATTAACAAAATCTAATTTAATCTAACAGAAACAAATGCATAAACTTCAACTATCATTCAACATTTTCCATTTTTTTAACTTTAATTTTTGAGATAACATATTATTAATATAATAATATTGTAATAAGGTCATTTTATTTGTTCTTAGTATATAAAGAATAAAAATAAAATTTACTTTCTTCTCATCTGACACATATTTAATAATTTTATGCATTATACATATTTAAATGTTGTCGATAAATAAGACATTTAATTTAGATAGAGGAGTCTGATACTTCATAAATTTTAAAAAATAATTTCAATCATATTTCGTAAAATCAAGCCAATCAATTCTCGCCACGTACACAAATTTCAACGATTAACAGTTCTCTGTATCGTTACCAAATCACCAAGCTTGGCTCCAGAAAGAGCAAGAACGGTAGCGATTTCCGAGAAAGAGCACGAACCCAGACAGATTCAGAACCAAGCAGGTCGAGAAATGGGCAGTTCGTCGGACGATTTCTCGGTGCTGGTTTTGGCGTCGGATCTGGGCATCGACGCACGACCTTTCTTGTCCGACCAGACGGAGGAGCAAGACCACTGGCACGACTGTTCTCAGCACCTCTCTCCCGACGAAGACTTCTCCGACCTCGAGATATTGCAGTTCTTCCGCATGGAAGGCTCCGATAAGTCTGGGAATCGTATTGTCCGCATCGTTGGGAAGTATTTTCCCGGTAAACAAACAAACCCTACTCTTAGTTTACCTTTTTGATTTCAATTTGAGTCTGATTTGAGTGTTTGGTTTGAAAATTGAGCTTATTCGACTTATGGGTTTTTGTGCTTTTGTGGTTGTGATGGGGTTATTGGTTAAAGCAATGACCTTGTTTTTACATTTTAGTGGAAATTGAGGGATTGCACTCTCCTAGCAGCTAATGATTTAAGGGGTCTATAAGGAAATTCTAATATTTTTACATAGTTTTGAGTTTGATATTATGATTTTGGAAACTCCCTAATCATGAATTACATCTAGCTGTAGTTATTGTGAACAGGAGGTTATAATTTGTTTTTCAGCTTACTTATGTTCATCATCAAATAATGGAATTGATGATGGTGTTGGATTTAAAGAAACTTCGACTGCCTTTGCACCATTTGATCCTAGTGCTAAATATGGCACGATGAAAATACTGGATGAGTTGATTATTTTTCCTTTCCATGAACTGAAACTAGATGCATTTTTAGTCATAGACGACAATTTGTTTACCGGGAATACTACTGCTGGCTAGGAAGTTTGTTTGTGGATCTAAAGGAACTTACTATATGACCTTGATGACTCGGTGCAGTATATATGCCGTCATCAACTTCTATCGGAACTGTGTTTTCTTGTTAATAGTTGGATGTGATATCTATTCTCAAGCTCAACCAATTATGATCTTTGCAAATCTATTTAGCACCTTCGTCTTATATTACTTGCTCACGACCACCCTTATGTAGAAGGGAGCTAATTTTGTTACTCCTCGACTCTCACCTTAAGAGAGCGAAGTTGGGAGAGAGAGACATAATAAGAAATAAATAACGGATAACGGCGAGATAATAAGGTACTGCAGCAGGACTTGAACCCAGGTCCACAAGACATTAGTGTATCCTATGATCTTTTGCTAGTTGTCCCTCGTCCGTGGAGGCTATGATCTTTTCTTAAATTACCTATGATATCAGTTGTTGATTTTATTTCTTTACTGATATGCAGCTCCAGTTGTGAGCGGGGAACGACTGAAGAAATATATTTTGCACAAGCTTTGCAGCGAGTTGCCAGAAGGGCCTTTTTGCTTAGTGTACGTGCATACATCTGTGCAAACAGAGGACAATTCTCCAGGCATGACTATTTTGAGGTGGATTTACGAAGAACTTCCATCAGATTACAAGGACAGGCTCCAAACCGTCTACTTCATTCATCCCGGGCTGCGCTCCAGGATCGCCTTAGCCACTGTTGGGCGATTCTTCTTAAGTGGAGGGTAAGTGATAACATTTTGATATGATATCGCATAGGAACCTGAAATAGTATATTTACTTGCTATATTGCGGTATTTAATAACATATCCAAATTTTATTGGTGTAAGAATAAGCTGTACAAAAAACTGCTAGAACTGAATATGCTACGTCTAGTGTTTATAGGAATATAACCAGTGATAATAGTATTCTACAAATTGTGCCACCTTTTTCCGCAGAGACAATATTAAATGTTTCCATGTCAAAATTTGGTATTTCACCGTTTGACTTTTATTTAAAAGTTGCTGGACATAGTTGTTGTGTTGTGTGAATGAATTTTCTCAGACTCACTGCAGTGAATCTAGTGATCATAAGTAGGCATTTTTAATCCGGAAGTGGTTCAGAACTGCATTAACATTGGTATTGTTGGTCTTTTGTTAAAAGATGCAAATGATTTTGGAATGACAAAATCCTCAATACCACGAGAACTTGTAATTTCTCAGACTTGTATGTTTTTTCCAGGTTGGTTGTCCTATTCTTAGATCACATTCTTCAAATTTGGTCACTTTTCTGAAAGTCAATCACATTTTCCTTGCAGATTATATTGGAAAATCAAGTACATAAGCCGGCTTCAGTATCTATGGGATGACGTGAAGAAGGGAGAGATTGAGATTCCAGAATTTGTCAGAACTCATGACAGTGTTCTTGAGCATAGACCTCTAACGGACTATGGCATCGAACCAGACCCTCTCCATTTATCTGAGTTGCCTTCCACATCCTACTCGTTCGGGGGATACACGGAGAAATGGACATCTAGGGATTATATGTCTTAGTTTCAGATTATCCGAACTCCAAGTAATTAAGAATGTTTTAGTTGTAGAAACAACCTCTGTACAGCTTAACAATCCCGAGGTTGTCTACTTTCTTCTAAATCTACCACAGCTTCATGTTTCAGGTATATATGTATATGCAAAAACCATTTTGTTAAGAGAAATGGCTTCAACAAAGGGCTCCTTATTGGATCTTCATTCTTCCCATAGCTTTTATGTTTGCCAATGGACTCATATCCAAATTAAGGATCATTAGTGCTACTAACAAGACAAGTTTAGTGATTCCCGTCTTTACCTCGTAGGATTGGGGATGTCGAGTTTATGTCGAGTTCATGTATCTTGCATATTGTTACAGCCTTAAAGAGGATCAAGTTATGGTCTTGATTGATAACTGGGTTGGTTAGAGAGAACACCGATCTCTGGGTTCGTTCGAGAGAACACCGATTTCCAAGATAACTTTTAACTCAAATATTCCATATGTTATTCAATGATCTTGACAAGTATTTATAACCTGCGTAGGCTTTAAATCCTAATCAACTAGAATTCTACAAATTAGATAAATCCAAACTAATACAATAAAAATATAAATATAACTAACACTTATCTAAACTATTGATAGAATAATGTTGGAGTTATTCATGAGCTTGACTCCTAACACATGCCTATAGAATGACAGCGGGATGAGTTTAGTTATCCCATCGAATCGAAGTTACTGGAATTTCGCCGAGTTCGCAAATTTTTACCATCCATAGAAATGAGAGTAAAACTATTATGTACCCGTTTTTTGGGCAATATGAGATATTATGAGACAAACAATGTCTAAAATATTCTCGACTTATATAATTAATCTAGGACTAATTCTCAAAAGGTCTCATTCGCTTAACTAGCGCATACTATAGTTTTGTCTTTTTTTGGGAAAATGACACTTTTGTGCACCTAAATATACACTTTTGACACTTTCATACCATACATTTTTTTTCAATACCCTAAATTTTATTTTGGGACATCTGGCCATTTATTTACCAAAAATACCAAAACTATCCCCTGAAATTGAACCAAAATTAAATCTGGTCTAATCTGGTTCAATTTCAATTGTTGAAAATATCCAAATGCCCTTAAATCAACTTCAAATTTTCCAAACATACCCCTCTTACCATTACTCTCCACCTTCCTCCTCTCCTCCTCCGCCGCCCCCTCCTCCTCCTTGAAGACTTCGGCAACGCCGACGGAAGTAGCTGAGCTGGAGGCATGCGTGGTGGACCTCGCACCCGACGGAGACGACGACGCAGTACCGGTGGAGGTAGCCAGAGTAGTGGTGGAGGTCGCATGAGCGGTGACAATGGTTGTGGTCGACGCCAGAGCTGAGACGGTGGTGCTGGGTGCAGAAAAGTGTTCAATAATTCAAAAAGTTTACTCGCCGGAAAGTGTGCCGGAAAATATACTCAGGCATACTTTTCGGTGAGTGAAAATTTTGAATTCTTGAACTCATTTTTTTTTATCCCCATGCTTTTATGATTATGCGAGATCAAGCCTTAACGAGATCGGACGGTCGAAAACCTCCGATCCAGAGGAAGCAACGCTTGACCGTAGAGCTCCAAGCGCCGGAGATGACATGGAACACGTCAGATTTGGCTGCCAAGTTATTGAGGTTAAAGAGACGGTCGTATTGAGTCATGCACTTGTCCACAAACAGTCTCACCTCATCATCGCCCACGTGCTCTTCAATTCTTGTCGGAGCTCGCACGTGACCTTTTGGTGCTCGACCTCCACTTGGAGCACACGCCTCGGAGGCGGAAAAGGTCGAGCTGTGACAGCAAGTCTCGGGGTAGAGGGACAACCTGGAGAAGGTGAGGACAGAGAAATGGAGAAAGGAGAGAAAAAATAAAAAAAAGTTAGAAATGGTGACATTCACTTGAAAATTTGATGAATAGTTGAAAGTATTTCGTCATTTTACACTCTTTAAAAATTGGGCCGGTTCTCTCTATTAGACCATATTTAATTTTGGTTCAATTCAGGAGTATTTTGAAATTATTGTCCCAAAATAAAATTTAGGGTACTAAAATAAAGAAAGAAAAATTTAAATTATATAAATGTCAAAAGTGTATATTTAGGTGCACAAAAGTTTCCGTCAGACTCATGTACATCCTTAATCAAACCAATGGACACCAATCCTAAACATGGGCGTGAATTGTACCAAGAAAATGTTAGGTGCTAATTATTTTCCATGTTAAATGGCAGCAATTGACTTGCATGGGACCATTTGTCCTCCCCAATATAGGTAAGCTCTCTATCCCCAGAAGCAAATTAGGGACTGTTTGGTAACACTCTTGAAAACCATCTAATAGCGTACCGAGTACTGACTTTTAACCGCATCCAAACAGCTACTAAACCCCACCTGAGTCTGTTTTGTGGCTCTTCACTCTCTCTGTCTCAAGTCTCAAGCTTTTCGATTTCAGCGACGCCAGAAATGTCGAGAGCTCTCCTTCTCCGGCGATCCCTCCGCCCCCAAACCCACCTACTCGCCGATTCTCCGGTCGCCGGAAAATCGGGCCTGACCCGGAACCCGAACACCACCCGCGGATTCTGCAATGTCGCGCAGTCGTCCTCCGAATCGGAGCTCCGGAAGTACCTGGGCTACTCGGCGCTCTTCGCCTTCTGCGGCGGCGCCACCTACTACTCCTTCCCCTTCTCCGACGACGCCAAGCACAAGAAGGCCCAGCTCTTCCGCTACGCCCCTCTGCCCGAGGACCTCCACACCGTCTCCAACTGGAGCGGGACTCACGAGGTCCAGACCCGGTTCTTCAACCAGCCGGAGAGCCTCGAGGAGCTCGAGAAGGTGGTGAGGGAGGCTCACGAGAAGAGGACCAAGATCAGGCCTGTTGGGTCTGGCTTGTCTCCTAATGGGATCGGGCTGGCTCGGGCTGGGATGGTGAATCTGGCTCTCATGGATAGGGTTTTGGAGGTTGATGAGGTGAAGAAGACGGTGCGCGTTGAGGCTGGGGTGAGGGTTCAGCAGCTGGTGGATGGGATTAAGGATTTTGGGCTCACTCTGCAGAATTTTGCTTCAATCAGGGAACAGCAGATTGGTGGCATTATTCAGGTTTGAAAATTTTCTGACTTTGTTTCAAATTTTCTGAAAAACTTTGAGTTATGTGGGTAGTGAGCTTGATGATAGATTTTGTTATATGAACTCTCTTTTTGATGATAGTAGTTCTAGTCATCTATCAAGTTGAATGATTAATATTTGCACTCTTTGTATCATATCATCTGTTTTTGGTTGGCATTGATTCTAAGAAGATTTAAGGTTGATGTGCCAAGTATTGGGTTCAAGACACCCCTTATGTAGTTGTATCACAATGTATTAACTCAGTGTAAAATGGATGGTGTTAGAAGGGGAGTGATAAGGCCTTCTTGGTTCGTGTAAACAATGCTGGATGGAAACATAAGTTTTATGTTATGGCATGCCCTTTTTGTTAATAGCCAAGTTCTAAGGTGGTTCTTTGGTATTCGTGTGTCTGTAGGTTGGTGCGCATGGTACTGGTGCAAGATTGCCTCCCATTGATGAGCAGATCATTAGCATGAAACTGGTAACTCCTGCCAAGGGAACAATAGAGATTTCAAAAGAGAAAGATCCGGAACTATTTTATCTTGCTCGCTGTGGTCTTGGCGGTCTTGGGGTGGTTGCAGAAGTCACCATTCAGTGCGTTGACAGAGAAGAGCTTGTGGAACACACGTTTGTCTCAAACATGAACGAGATCAAGAAAAACCACAAGTAAAAGTTTATTCCTTCTCAAGCATATTTTGTCATGAACAATATTTGTAACTTGCAACTGGATGATTGAGACATCAATTAGAGTTTCCTTATTAGGAGTCCAAATGTGAGTCTTGGTCCCATATTGAGAAAACATATGGTCAAGAAAGTTTGATGTGCATCTTTGAACCGTGACCTGATAGGTTAGTCCTTTGGGTCAATATGGTGTCCAATATGTATAGCATGAGCTTCACTTGTTGTTCCTCCTTGGTAAGTCTGCTCTCCCCAATACTTCACGTGATGCGATTATAGGATATGATATTGTTGCAAATTCAGAGAATATAGAAATAAATTCATCAGATGGTCCAAAATGATATGATCATCGTGGTATCATGAGAGGTTTCTCAACCAACATATGTAGTGGATATTTCCCTCTGCATGGTTGCTTGCATGTATTTCAAAGCATGGTTTTAAATTTAATAGTGGATATCATATTTGTTGTATAAGAATTAAAAGCTTGTCCTTTTCTTTTCTGCAGGAAGTTGTTATCAGAGAATAAACATGTGAAGTATCTGTATATTCCATATACCGAGACTGTTGTTGTTGTCACCTGTAACCCTGTTCCAAAACGGAAAGGTCCACCCAAATTCAAACCAAAATATAGTGAGGATGAAGCTATACAGCATGTTCGTGACCTTTATCAGGAGTCACTAAAGAAGTACAGGTATAAATATTGTCGAAAGTTGACAGCATTGCATAAATTTTCTAATCAATGCTGATTTGTTTGTCTCCTTTTCCTTTTCTCTTTTACCAGAATACCAAATTAGTAAATATTGTATCTATGTTCTTATCTTACTTCTCATGATGAGGGCTAAGTTATTGTCAATCTTCTGTTTCTGATGCCCTATAATTTTGAAATGTTACTTATTTCATATTTCTACTCACATTTTCTTGTTGTCTTCTATTTGTTCATTGTTTGGGGGATTGTTCAAACGTTGTTGTTGCTCATTGTGTATTGTTAGGTAATTCGTGTAGGTTTCTTATCAGAGCTATGATGTTCCACTGAGTTGTGTCGACTACAATTTTGCTATGTTTTGGCTAATGTCAGATGCCTTAAGATGTTCAATTGATTGTGTTTTTAATCAGTGCACGTCAATTAATACTGATTTTGACGATTTGCAGGCCCGAAGTAATTACAAAGAAATCTCCAGACAGTAATGAGCCAGATATTAATGAACTTACATTTACAGAGCTAAGAGATAAACTGCTTGCTCTTGATCCTCTCGAAAAAGACCATGTCATTAAGGTGAACCAAGCTGAAGCTGAGTTCTGGAAGAAGTCAGAGGGGTATAGAGTGGGGTGGAGTGATGAAATTTTAGGCTTTGATTGTGGTGGTCAACAGTGGGTCTCGGAGACCTGTTTTCCTGCCGGAACCATTGCAGAACCGAGCATGAAGGATATTGAGTACATAGAAGATGTGAAGCAGCTCATAGAGAAGGAAGAAATACCCGCCCCTTCTCCTATAGAGCAGCGTTGGACTGCTTGCAGCAAGAGCCCTATGAGTCCAGCGTCTAGTGCAGCAGAGGATGATATATTTTCATGGGTAATTTTGCTAAACATACCTCTCCAACTTTATTTCAATGAGTAAGGACACCAAGAAAGACTGCTAGTAGAACCTGAAGCCGGAACAAGTTCTCCTAGCACTCAAAGCCTTGACATTTACAGACTCATGTAGATAGTGCATAAACCTGGATCAGCTAAAACTAGTCAGCGATAGCAAATTGATCTGTCATTATAAAATGTGTGCCTAGTAGATCCTGGTTATTTTGTTATTTCATGTTATAGGATAAAGAAAATGTTCTAAATTATCGACGTCTACTATGGTTCATGACTCACTCTTGCTGCTGGATGTCAGGCTGGTATAATCATGTATCTCCCTACCACGGATCCTCGCCAGAGAAAGGAAATAACAGAAGAGTTTTTTCACTACAGGCGTTTGACCCAAAAGCGATTGTGGGATCGGTATTCAGCTTATGAACACTGGGCAAAGATTGAGGTATTATTTGAATTCTAGCTATGATTTATAGTTGATTCTACTATCGATTTGAAACAAAAAAGAAGATTGATTATGATATAAGCGGCTTGAGAAGGACCTGATCAATGTTGGTATTCTTGTGAAAGGTCAAATCATTTTGTAAATCTTCCATACCCAGCTCTTAAATTCAAGGACTATAAAACCTTTTTTTTTATCAGCAAGGACTATATAACTTACTCTATACCTTTTATCTGTTATAAGACTTGTGCTAAATGGTGTATCTATCTTCTGGAATCTGTATCATGCTAGTGAACTATTGCTTCCTCTGATACATGTAACATGATTCCAGTGACTTTATAGTATTATATGACTATCAAGAATATAACAAAGCGATACCCTTAACTTTATATGCCTAACATGAAAAACAATAATATATGTGCATGTATATCTTATGAGCAGGTTCCTAAGGACCAGGATGAGCTTGTGGCTCTTCAAGCAAGACTAGGGAAGCGTTTTCCCATTGATACGTACAATAAAGCCCGGATAGAGTTGGACCCTAACAGGATCCTTTCAAACAATATGGTGGAGAAGCTGTTCCCTGTATCAAACACCGCCTGAGAAGCACTGCTGTTCGGTTAGTTTTCAATTTTTATGTATTTTTGGTGAAGATCAGGATGTATCTTATCTTGTCTTTCAATTTAACTTGGCAAATCTTAGTCCTATAATCTTCAGTGTACATTAACTTTTGGGGGTTCTCGAGATTTGAAAACATGATATGTATTTTGCCAAGTAAATAATAAAATTCTCACATGAAATAAGGTTGGTTTCTAAAATTGCAATTGCTTTGTGTAGTTAGCAAACAAAGGACTAGAAAACTGCTGAACCTTCTACATGATTAGGCTTAGCTTAGCTTAGCTTAGCTTTTTATTTTTGTTGAACTTTATGTTTGCTGAAACTTCAATTGCTTACATATGCAAAAGCTACACAGTAAAATAGTTATGAATGATTCATGATTTGTCATGATTAGGGAAATTCTCCTCGCTATCTGAGTTTTGATGAGAAACAAGACAGACTAGATTTAACATTAGCACATAAAGTTACTGATATGTTGGAACTTTGCTGATACATACAATGAAAGCATGCACGCACACTTTATTATATAATTCCATGTAATTCATATATTACTGCAGTATAATGAAACGTAAATTGTAATCACTATCAGGCAACACTTGTCTCCGAGAAACAAGTCTTGATTTGAAATCATCGTTTAGAAGCAAGCTTCACATAGCCAACAACAGCACAGAGCAAATAGGCTGCACCATTAAAAACACCAATAGGAAATTAGAGGTAGAAGAGAAATAGTACTGAGGATTAGAGTTATAGGTTTGAAATTCTGCAGTGATCTAAAAATCCCCGATTAGTCCCAAAGGCCATATCCACCCGACTAGCGCCTAACGTTTTTTAGAACACTGAAAATTTGTGGAATAACCTCATATTTCCAGTACTTATAACTGCATAGTGCTCATTTAGACGACTCTCTCTCTCTCTCTCGAGTCAGTTTTTTGTGTTGAGTAACTTACCATCCCTCGATGAAGCCTCTGTCTCCTTTTTTCTTCGTACGAGTGAACCATTTCTTACCCGAGGGGGGATTCTCAGCTGGGTATCCTGTGAACCGAAAATCAAAAGTAAAGTAAGTTCTCGACTGCCCTACTAGTTTATGTTTGAGAGAGAGATAGTAATTAACCTGGTGGAGGTTGGATTTCTTGTGGCTGTGGCTTGGTCATGTTGGAAGAGGAAGAGCAGAAACTGAGTTAAATTGTTTTGTGTTAGTAGTTCCTATGTGTTGTAGATTATTCTGAAACATGGCATGAGATCATATATTTATATTGAGGCCCGTTTTAAACCATGTTGGTATGAACTGAGGAACTCTGGAGGCATCTTGGCAGCGTTGGCTAGCGGCGCCTGATAGCCTAAAGTTATCTTTTTCTTTATTTGACAGACACTCGCTATTTAACTAAGTACTAGTTTTTTATTTATTTATGTTAATCGACATGGTTAAAGAATCTAAGATAGCTGTAAATGTCCGATTTTCTTCATATAGTAGTAGCTGCATTTTGTCAAAGCTCAAAAGAAGCACGTTATGACCTCCTCTGGTTGCTTTTGTTTCTGTGGCTAAATGTGATATTGAAAAGGACTGAAAAAGAAGTGCATGAAATGAAACGGAATGTAGGAGAAGTAGCTAGGAGTTTTCCATTGAAAAGACAGCACATTTGTGGTTGGCTTTGGCTTTGGCTTTTGATGCCTTGCTTAGAAAAGAAGGAGAATATAAAGCAGATCAAAGTTTGAAAGGGACAAACAAACGCTCATTTTTTGCGCGTTCTAAAAAATGTTAGGTGTTAGTCGGACAAATATGAGTAGGCTGAGGATTAATCAAAATTAGTTGAGGATTAATTTTGAGATCACGGGCTCAAATTTTAGTTGGTTACTTGTTTACGAGTATGGTGGGGCATTACTTTTTCTGTAATTTTGCATAATTCTATAATAATAAATATATTTTCTATACAAAAAAATCCAACAAAATAGGAATAATTTTCTAACATATATACCCTAGTCTTCCCTCACATGTTATTAACAAAGTATACAAGTTGAATTTTACATAATTGAGAATATATGCTTTGCTTTTGTAATTATTTGACAAATAGCTTGTATCGTTATTATGTATAATCCACGTATGAACTTAGATAAGAAGCATTTAGATGTTGAGGTTGCATCAACAATCCAGAAGAATATATGCTCTCTTTTGTTTTTATTTTTACTTTCTTGGACGGTGTACAATTATTCATACATATAAATACAGATTTCTTTACTCACCATTTCAAAATAAATTAACTTAATTTTCTCAATTATATAATAAATTATTTAAGAATTATTCAATTAGTTACTGATACTAAAGAGGACAAATATTAGGACACAGAATGTATATTATTAGTCACAATATCTGTTATTTATTTCTCATAATGTAAAAAATACTAGGTATATGTTTATTTATCTTTCTGAACAAATAATTAATTTTGATCTCTTAATTAGGTTGTTTGTTCCATTTATTCAGAAGCATGTTTTGAATTGAGGTAGGGCCAAAAGAGTCCTATTTACTATATATGTATGTAAATGCATTAAAGCAAGAAGTAAATGAAGTAGACCGAAGATAGAAACAACTCTGTGTTCGTCTTTATTACTTGTGATTGACATGTCTATTTTCTGCAACTGTTTATTAACCATGCTTGCTTTTAATTTCTCCTCTTACTTGCACTCTGCCACGCCATTAATGCCATTTTCTTATGTTATTATATTTAGTTTAGAAGATACGTGACTATTGTACAGTTTATTTATCTGTTTGTATTCTAGAATTGGATCAAACTTTATTGCGATATTAAGATTTGATCTTCTTCAACCTTCACCATACATGTTCCTATGTACATATATATAAATGTGGACCCATGCATGAGGGACAATATTGAATGTTGGACGAACAGATCACATGTCACAATTTTCACGTTAATGATATTATTATTTAAATGATTGTTGATCAAAATAAATAAACATGTTGCCTAAACCCAACAATGCAAAAATGAGCCAGTTTTATAAATTCTCAAAACGCGGTAACATTTTCATTTACCATAAATGATTTTTTCAAAACACAAATTAATTTTTGGTGACATCGAGGACGGTACATTATACCTGACGAATAAAGAGGAACTTTTGGTATTTCATCATACCCAAAACACTTCGATCAATGTCTCGTCGGTATAAAAAGCAATACTCGATGCACTTTGATCAATGTTTCATCGGGTATGGTCATTCTTAATAGAGCTTTTCCGACACGTTATATAATGGACACACATCGTTAGATACTTATTACAGACACAATTATGTACATATCTCCATTCACGAGCATGAATAAAATTTCCCGGCTAATGATTATAGTTTGATACAAAAATAATGTGTGAAGTTGAAAATCAACAACTCTAATAACAACCAGAGTCAAATTAAATTATCGTCCCGCCAAGTTTATCACAACTTGCATAACAATCAAGATATATTAACACTCTATTTTACTTTGAGCATTTCAGAGAATTCTAATATATTGTTTTCCATATAGAGGAGAGGATTATTACATTTTGAGGTTTTAAAGAAACATGAAGCAAACTTGGTGGCTAACCAAAGGAAACCAAGATATATAGGGACAGAGAGAATAAAAACCCTATTTGAAGATAAACCCAAGAAACAAACATGACATGGAGGAGAGGTAGCAGCTAGCTAGGGCTCTTCTTTAACCTACAATTTTCAACAAAAGACCCCCAAAAAAGGGAAGGAGACACCAAAAGAGGATTTACAAAGAGAAACCCATATTTAGATAGATAGATATATATATATTTTTATAATCAAATTATAATTATAAGCTGTCTTGTATTGTGTGTCTATGTAGTGACACTCATTGTTGGCTTCATGGCTTCCATGCAAACACAAACCAATCAATTTGTCCAATCCCAAATCATTTCCTTTCTTTATTCATTTCCCATCATTTCATTGCCCACTAAACCACACCCAATAACATCACACACAGCTCATCTCCCATGTCCAAACAAACCCCCCAATTCAATAATAACCCAACAAGAACAAAACACCAAATTTAAAAATAAAATAAAAATCTAATAACCATAGATTTGTTTATAAATAAATTACATAACTAAACATGATGAGATTGAGGGATAGGGAAGGTAGGTAGGGGACAAGAATAATATTTTAAAAGGGTCACAGACTCAAAATTAAATAAAATAAACAAAAACAAAAACAGAGCTACGAATCTCAGATTCTATCACCAATCTTGTCTCATCCTCCTTCATCATCATGATCACATAACTCAGGGAGAAAATACACTAATCCCCTGTGATCAGTCCCATGATACATCCCATATACCATCAGTAATAACAAAAAAATCATCACTACAAAAATAATAACAGCTAGTAATAAAATAAACTGAATCCCCCAATTCAGGTGCGTTGACTTGTGGTCAAACCCTTCAATTTCTAGACCCTAGAAGTCATGAGAGTGGTGGTGGTACATTGACTGGTCAACGCCGCCCTGTTGTGACGTTGACCCGTGCCGTTGACCTTCACCCTCATTGACCTGGCGCGTCGCCGCCGCCCCGAGGTTGAGGTACACTAGCCTGGAGTCGAGGCTGGCGTTACCGGAGGAGCCGTCGTATGCGGCGGCGGAGGATGATGACGTGGCATTGCCGGCCTCTTCCCTGGAGAGGACGAGCGCGGCGGACTGGACGAGCTCGAGGCATAGGCGGAGCTTGTTCTGCTCGATGTGGGTTAGCCCCGGGATGGCCCCCTTGAAGAGGAAGTCGGAGGTTAGGGTTCGGAGGACGTCGAGCGGCGTGACGCCCTCGACGGTCCTCACGTTGGGGTCGGCGTGGTGGTCGAGTAGCACGGCCACCATGTCGGGGCACACCATCTCGGCCGCCACGTGGAGCGGGGTCTTCCCTGCGGGGCCCCCGGGGAAGTTCACGTCCGCCGCCCCCAGCTCCAGGAGGGCCTTCACGACCTCCCTGGAGCAGTTCTCCACCGCGTAGTGGAGGGCGAGGGCCTCGTCTAGGTTCAGGCCCTCGCCCATCACCATCAGCTTCACCAGCTCCACGTCGGAGGAGTCCAGGGCGCGGCGCATGCGGCGGATCTTCTGGTCCTCGAGATCCGCCGCAGCGCCGAGCTGCTGGTGGTGGTGGTGGGGGTGGTCCTGGTTGTGGTGGGGCATGAGCTGGAAGCGCCGGGAGAGGGAGGTCTTGAGGCGGAGCTCGTCGATCTTGGCCACAACGTCGATCGGGAGGTGCTTGGCGAGGACCTCAGGCGGGAGGCCCGACTTGGCCACCAGGTGGGAGCATGTGCTCCATAGCTGCTGCATGTCTTGCTTCCTCGACGCGATCAGTACCTTCATTACGTCCTCTATCGACGCCTTCTCCACCATGCTCGCCAACTGCTTCTGCACCACCAGACGAACAGATGACTCATGTAATAAATATGAGATCGTTGATTTGATCAATTATAATATCAATAATACTAATTGTTGATAAAAAATATATATTCAATAAACACTAAATTCATTATTACGGGAATCAAGACTTTTTAATATGGAAAGACAAAATTCGAGTCTCAACATTAACATGTCTTCAAAGGGACAGTTCAGCGGTGAAGCATTACATTTTTACGATGAGATTGAGAGTGGAATGATAATTTTCACAAAAGAAAATTGAACATTGAGAAACCAATTACATTATTATAAATAACAATTCGGATTTTAATTTTTAAATAACTAGTGAAAGGGAAAATGTGAAAGAGGTTGATTATACAATCAAAATAAATTATAATTAATAACACTAAAAATCACATCAAAACAAATGTAATAATCAGCAAACTAGCTCAATGGATGAGGGAGATTCAAACCATGTCCAAAACTTCATATACATACATGTCTGTTTTTGAATTTATTTAGAAACAATAACACAAATCTAGTAGAAGATTCAAATCTGGGAAAGTGAATGTAATAGAAAATGTTTAGGTTTTAGAGAAGTTAGTACTGTGGAAAACAATGAACACCTTGATTTAGAAAGTTTAGAGTTTGAATTATATAAATACCAATCATACCATATATATCAAACACACCCAATTCAAGAAATTGTACATAAAATAAGTATTTTACAAAACCAACACACGATCCTAAACATGTCACAAACGTAGAAGAAAACAATAAAGTGAACAATGATCAAGAACACAAACCAAAACAAAAAAATTTAAAAATAAAAATCCCACACTTCCCCAAAACAAAAAGACCACTCCACTGCACTGATCATCATTATTTCGATTAGACCCATCAAAAACAAATACAAAACAGTGCACAAAACAAACAAAAAAGAAAGATTGGGTGCGACGAGGAGGTGGGGGAGGAACCTGGGTGAGCAATGCGAGCTGGTCGACGCCGAAGGATCTGGCGGCGGCGAGTGTGTCGAGCGCGAGATCGACGGCTGAGGTGCAATGCGTGTGCCAGCACCCCCGCTCGGCGCAATTGGGCCTGGGCTCGTGCTTCTGCGGCACGATCGACACCTGTCCGCTGTACAGAAACTGCAGCAGGAGCAGAAACACCTCGTACCCGACCGAATTGACCGGTATCACCCCGGCCGGCCTCGAACCGGGGCTGGACCGGCCACCGCCCGGGTCGATCCCGCCCGGGGGGTCCGGCCCGCAGAAGTACTTCCTGAAGAAGAGGCTACGCGCCGCGAGTATGCACTTGTGCGCGTGGACCAGACGCCCCTCCACGCTGAACGTCACGTCGCTGAACGCCTGCCCGTTGATCAGCAGGTTCAGATAATCCAACGACAGAGATCTCATCGACTCGTCCAGAGCCATACCCTCCAGAAACGGATCGTCCGTCACTCTCTTAGGGCTGGGTATGAGAAAACAAGGGGCAAATTCGTAAATACGTAAATACCTAAAACCAGACCGTGGTCGAGGTCGAGGTCGAGGACATAGCTGAGGTTGAAGAAGGTACTGTGTATGGTTTTGTGAGAATTTTCTGGGTTTTTTCTAGAGAGAGAGAGAGCAATATCTGTATCAATATCAATATCAATATGGGTGGCTGTTCTGGTCGGCTGAGGGTATTTAAAAAAGAAATGGGAAATTATATTTATTTAAATATAAATAATAATTGACGATTGAATATTTATTTATTTATTGTAATAATTGGTGGGAACAAATGATAAGGAGAGGATTTAGGAAATGAAGGCTTTTAAAAATAACCACCGGTGGTACAGAATTATTTATTTTATCTAATTGAATTTGTTTCTTTCAATTAGGTGGCAATAGAAGATAAAACAAGTGATAATGGTTTGACTTAATTTTCCTTTCTTTTCGTGCAAAAGAATATTAGGCTACCACTCCTTAGCCAATAGGAGGATCCTAAGAGCCTTCTAAGAAGATTCTTTTACCATAACCCTAGACATGCATGTATCAAATTAATTGGCTATTAATTGAGAAACTGAGTGTAATAGAATTATATATTGTTAATTTAGTTTGCGAAACTGTTGAATTGGGTCGAACCGGTTGGATAGAGTCAACCCAATCATCGACTAAAAATGATAACGAGTTGAGGATGGGTAATTTTGACAATTTATATTTATGTTCATCAAATCAAGAATATTAAATTTACTTAAAGTTTTAGTATAATTTGTCCACATAATAGCAACTGAGCGAGTTTAAAATAAATTTAATTATAAAAATCAAGTTCTTTTAAATTTAGAGATTTTCGTACATTCATACTCATTCTAACCAACTCAGTCAAATTTAACATGAAATTCAAATATAAACAAAATTAAATGTTAAAGATCACTCAAAGGTACAAAACAAACACATTTAGTTTAACAAATTATTCTTTTTTATATTCAAAATGATCATAATCAGGGAAAGAGAAGGATCCATGTTAACAAGTAGATGATGTCACATGAAATGTTGTGAAAAGGGTTTGGGCATTGAAGAAATTGAATAATGAGGACAAGACAAGATGGCCTAAGCAGTAGCTTGTTCTTCCGCAAATTGTGTTAAGCTCATGTGGATGGATACTTTGTTCTTTTAATTATTGCTACTTCCATTTTTATAAAAACAATACAATACCATATTTATATATTTATAATTGAGAAAATAACATTCTTTCTTAATTTGAGCACATGTATGTGTCTATTAATTAATAATGTAATGCCTTTTTCCCTAACTATAGTCTTTGATTTCCATTATTTGTATCAATGTCATTTGGAGAGACATGTGTTTTGGTAATCATTATATTTTTGTATCTTTAATTTCTAAGTCCCTTCAGCTCCTCCCAAATAATTAAGTAGATTATTGATTATAGTTTAATATTATAAGTTTAGGCAGTGTTTATTTGGATAATAATATTTATTAAGAGTACAGTCGTCTACAAACGGTTGTGAAACACGTAAATATCTACATGTTTTATTACCATTGGATTAATGCGAATCTGAATGTGACATCACAACTGCGACACGTGCCAGCAAAGTTTTATAGTACACAATTCAATTTTAGATGAATCTATCACGTTCTATAATTTTACATTATAAATTCTACAATTTGGACGTTTGGACACTCAAATTTAGTTCATAGCGAATTTCTTTCGTATTTATATATATGGTGATTATTTACTTAATGTATTATACTATTTATTATATATGGTGACTATTTATAAAGCACATGTACATGTAATATAGGAACATGTATATCTAAATCACCAGTTATATATATGCATTTTATTTCAAAGGTGCAAAAGTAAAAGAACTTAAATGCCACTAATGATTGTCTTAAGAGTTCCACGTGTTTAGGCGGTGGAAACAGACAAATGAAAATCAGGGAAATTTATTTATAGAATAAATGAAGAAAGTGAAAATAAAAAAACTCAGATCTGATTTAAAATTAATTTTGATATTTATATTTTCGGAAATACTAGCTATGATATATATATATATTATTAAGTTGTTGCATGTTTTCTTCTCCTGACATGTACCATTAATTATGTTTTTCATGAACAATATTTTATTTCAACTATTTTTAAATAAAAATGTAAAAATGAGTTGAATTGAGTATTAATACATTAATACTTGACTTTGTTCGTGAAAAAAGTATTCAATCCGAACTCGACTCGAATTTAAATTATATAATTATTATAATATAAACTTAAGTTTAGTTCGAAAGAAAATAACATAGCTCAAACTTCATTCTGCTAAAATTTATTTCTTTGCTTCGGTTCGTTTAGTTTTTATCATAAATATGAATCAAAATTTATGTCAAGTTAAAATAAAAAATTCATTAAATACTAATTATTTGGCTTGATATATCGGCTCAAGTTAAAATACACAGTTCGTCACATTTTATGTTATTATTTTATAAATATTTAATTAAATATAAAATAACTCATGGGTCTATAATGGAGTCTTGAAAAATTATGCTTGGATTTGAATTTGACTCGTTTATCATACAACTCAACTTTGAGCTGGAATTCATCTTGAATTCAAAAGCCCGAACCCGATATATTTAACCATTGAAAGCTCGACAAGTTCATTTACATTCTTATTTATACCATAGAATAATAATCATATTTTGAATGTAACATTGGACATTTGTGTTGATTGTTTGGAAAAAAGAAGAGAGATGAAGCGAAAACAATAAATAGCAAGAATAATGAAGGGGTGTTTAAATAATAGACAAGAGAGAAAGGGTTGGGAGAAATAAGAGTGAGTGGATGGGGATGGGCTGTCCGGGTCTGGGCCCGGGCCCGGCCTGTGTCGGTCGGGTCTATTGCCATATTCGAACCAGTTACTGGTCAATTATTTTCTAGGGGCAGGGACAGACCCACAACCAGAAGCGCGTGCAACTACTTGCCAGGCACGTGCAATGGAGCAGTACTGTTTCTGTCTTGAACATGAAAGAAAGAAAGAAGCTCTTGTTTTTTCCCAATTCATTAATTATGGTATGGTGTAAAAAGTAAAACTGTAAATGTAAATGTAAATATCCAGTGGATGGACAACACATCACTGACTGTCTTATGATTTTGAGACCTTTGATTTGACATTTGACTTGTCTTTTCACACCCTTACCCTAACCCTAACCCTAACGCTTCTCTTTTATTTTTTTCATGTTATTCCCTTCTTCTTCGCTACTTATCTTGCATTTATTAGGACCCCACCCACTTCTTAAGCATCCTATGTTGTTCTTTAAACTCTACTCCCATCGCTTCAGAACGGTTTAATTTGTTCGATTAATCTCCAACAAATTTTTTTTATTTATAAATATTCGATTTATTCAATTAAAATTTAGGGATAATTACACTTTACCCATGCTAAAATGACCGATTTTACATTTTACTACAGTTAAAAAAAAAGTTTACATTTTACAACAGCTAATTGCGTATTTTTTACACTTTACACTAACGGTGTTAGATTTTGGATGAAAAATTTTCATGTTGTATGAAAAGTCGAAATTCCCCTCAATTATTAATCAAAATTTCAAATTGATGCCATTATTCATCAAATTATAATATTTATTAATAATATATAATTTATATTAATAATATTTATTAATAAAAAAATAGTTCATTATTATTAATTATAATTATTTAATAAAAATAAAAGGAAATCATTTTTTTAGTTATAAATTTTTAATAATTAAAATTAAAAGTAAATTAATTATTATTTATTAAAATAATATCAATTAATAGTAATAATAATACTAATTATAAATAATAATAATAATTAATAGTATATTAAAACTTTCCAATAACATAACTCTCTCGTACGAGTTTTGTTTCGGGCTCATATATTATATCAAATCAAAAAGAATTGAAAGTCAACAACTTTGAAGAAAAAAGTATTTGTCTATATATTATTAATAATTGATTTAATTTTACGTGATAAATAATTATTACCAAAAATATAAATAATTAATTATTAATAACTTTTTTAACATTTTACTCTAACACTGGTAAATGTTGGACGAATTTTTTTTAAAGATTAAAAAATTTGTTGTCGTTGGATGGAATTTTAGACAAAAACTTATTTCTTCGAAATTGTTGAATTTATGATTTTATTCGATTTGATATATTATGAGCCCGAAACAAAGCTCGTATGAGTGAGTTATGTCATTCGAAAGTTTCACCATATTATTAATAATTAATATTTTTTAATTATTAAATATCAAAAATAATATTAAGTTTTAATAAATAAATCTTTCATTAAAGTTGTTGATCTTTCGATTTTCTTCGATTTGATACACTATGAGCCTGAAATGGAGTTCGAAGAGAGTCGTGTAATTCGAATGTTTCAATATATTATTAATAAATAATATTATTTTAATTATTAATTAATATTATTTTAATTATTAATAACTAAACCGGGTCTGACCGGATTTGAGTGGAGGTTGATCTTAATTAGGGAAGAAAACCCTAAGGGTATTTTGGTCTTTTTGTTATAAAATGAAAATTTTCATCCAAAATCTAACACTGTTAGGGCAAAGTGTAAAAAAACGCAATTAGCGATAGTAAAATGTAAACTTTTTTTTTAATTGTAGTAAAATGTAAAAGTGATCATTTTAGCAGGGGTAAAGTGTAATTATCCCTAAAATTTATGTTGTATATTGACAATATGTCAAGTAGGTTCAGAAACAGAGACCAAAAGACGTCAATAAAGTATACATAAATGAATTTTTTTAAAGAAATTCAAATTACGAAAACTCAAAATAAAATAATATGACCAAACTATATATACTATTACAATCCCGCTAATTAGATTTAAAAATCAGATTACTTTATTGAATAAAAACAAGAAATTATCGTATTCGCTGAATTCTATAAGTTTATAATCGATTCAAATTATATATGATCAATGTAGTTTAATTATCTGAATTCTCTATACATTACATATGTTCATCCACTATTATATTTGTATGAAGATATATACACATTATGAGCATATATAGCCAAGGTGGGTGGGAGGATAGTGTAAAGTGAGTGAAGGTGACATGCATGATTTGAGGTAGCTATATTAGGAAACCACAGACAGAGTATCATTTGCTTTCTCTCACTTTTTACCACTTCAAATTTGTAATATACTATATATTATTATATAGTGATCAATAACTATATAATATCAAATCATATCCTCCTCCTCAAATGTGTGTATATATAATATATCTACTAAAAATACTCCCCAAATTGGCACACAAGTTACTTGAATTGTCTCTCCCATGTTAATGTCATCAACAACAATGTTATACTTTTCAATAAAATGCATATATATTCACTTTATTGATTATCCACAATGATTGGTTAACTAATCATCTCATTTTTATTAATCAACTAATTAATTGGTGAATTATTATTGAATTAATACTATTACATATACACGTTTTCTTTGTACAATTATAGTATTAAATTTTAATTTTCTTTAAAGTATTAAGAAAAAGAAATAAAAATGAAATTCCAAAAGGCATTGCGAAAGGAGATATCTCCTGATTGGTCCTTTTTATCCGTTGAGAAGTCAAATCGGAATCATTTTTGTTTTCTTGCTTCATTCATATAGGTTGTACATATAAATAAAATCCATATATTCTAAATTCAGTTTTATCCGATAACAATTGAGTGTCTAGTAGCTATGTCATACAATAATTATATATTTCACTTCAAATGAAATTAGTTGTGTGCTTTTATTTTAAGCAAACCGAAGTTCAATCATGAAATTACGAGATGGAAAAGATTTCGTACCTAAGAATCAAGCATCATCTGTATACAATTTACATGTAAATAATAAAAGACAATTTTGAGGCACCTTATTTTTTTGGACACCTCCAAACAACCACGTCGGACACATTGACAACCGAAACTAAAAATACACTAAACCAAAATCTGACAGCTGCTAAACACCCTAACATCAAAACACGAAACTCACAACACAAAAAAAAACAACAAGCAAAACACATACACAACAAACAAAAACAGGCCACCAATCCACCTTTCTCGAGGGGACATCCTCTCATCTGAGCCCAATAACCTCAGCGAGCACTGCTCCTCAAGCATCTCCCACGGGAGGTATCCGATAAATACCCATTCCTAGGTTTCTCGACGTGTCCCGGTTCATATAAACCTCACACCATAATGTTGGTCTTGGTATTAGCTAAGGGAATATCTGAATCAGCCCGACGAAAATGTAGCCAAACCGCGCAGACCGTGAACATCGAAAACGAGTCAGATCTTGAGAGGGCAACAAATTTAGGGTCGAAACCCCAGACCAAAAACCTCTCAAATCTACCTACCACGCCAAAAAACCGACGAAAATCGTTCACCACCGAAAAATTCGATGTCGAAAGCCCATGGACGGCTAGCGGGACCTCCGGCGAGCGGAGAAGAAGGCCACCAAGCGAGACTGCCGGATAGCCGGCAAAACCAACCTCGCCGACTAGCCGCGACGACCACCAGCCGATCGACGGAAAGGCCCCCAAACCAGACCGCATGCGACAAAATGGTCGCCACACGCGCCCCAACCCGTCCACCTGTCGCGGCTCCCGACGTCGACAACCGCCCCAAGCCTGCCGCACCCGTCGACCACCGTCCCAGCCTCCAAAATCGAGCTTTGCGCTTCGCCCACCCTGCGAGGCCGCACGCGCCAAATAGCTTGCCAAAGGCAAAAGAGAGGAAAGAGTAAAGATAGAGGTCGCCGAAACGCCGAGCAAAAGAAGTTAAGAAGTTACGTCGTTCCACACTCTAATGTTCCAAGTAGGCAAGTCTCTACCTCCCCTGAGGTCCAAGACGATCACTCCAATAAGCTTAGGGTTGTTCCCATACGTGCTCGAATTCTAAAAGTCATTGGGTCAAGTCATATGACACTTGAAATAGAGTATTGAGGAGAGTGAGATCGATCGTTTCCTCAAACACCTCAAAAAATGAACATAAGCCGTTTGCAGTCGCACCTTTTTGGGCAACGTTGTTCTTAGTTGTCAAGTAATTAGACGGAGCCCTCTAGAAGAAGATCTTTAGTTTTGAGGGAACATTCAGTTTCCACACTGATAACCAATATGAAGAAATCTCTAAGGGGTCTCGTTGACTTTCAATCTTTAAGATAAAACGATATGCGATTCTAGAAGTGTAAGCACCTGAAACTTCTTACAAGTAAAATCAGTAATTCTCCTTAGTCGATATACTCGGGACTAGACAATATAGGTTGGGACGAGTTTCAGGGTTGAAGAGGGCTTCAAATTTTTTCATATCACATGCTCAACGATCCAACTAGAACAAGTCAAAGACGCGAGAATTGGCCGTAGGAGAAAGAGTGCGTTTGGTATATGGGTCCTCCCCCTTCAACCAAAGATTCCCATAAATTGAGAAGTATGCTTGATCAATACTCATACGAGCTAACACTAAATCCCGAGCCTCTTACAGACTCCGCCACACAAAGCTTGGGGACACTCCCGGAGAAGCTTTGAGAAATGACAATCGAGGATAGTGTCTTTGGGATCTTATGTCAACAACATCTCGGTCTCATTAAAAGTTTTCATGCTATTTGTTTTCCTAAAAGAACTAGATTAAATTTCCTAAGGTTTATAAATTTCATTCCACCCGCTTCTTCGTGCTTACATAAGTCGGACCGCTTCCTCCAAATTAACACGTACCCAAGAGATTGTATTTTAATTCATCATTCATGTTTATAATTAAAGATTTTGGAGCATAATTAACCTTTTCCTTTTTAAATTAAAAGCTTTTCTATTTAGTAAATTAAATGTTCGAAATTGCACAATGAAAACAAATAGAAATAATTAATTGAGAGGTGGTCTAAACCAACAAATTGTGTAGTATATACAAAATGTAACGTGGACGATGCAATTTTCTCAACAACAACCTTGGCAATGTTGTGGAGATCAAAATTGTGAATTTCAGTAATTACGATTTAGATCTCCTTTCAATCGAAGATTAAATTAGTTTGTGTTTTTAAGAGAAGAATATCATTAATTGAGTTATTTTGTTTTGGCGAAAGCGTTTTTTCACATGAAACAGACAAAGGGACAGAGAAAGGTGTTCATACACACATATATTGAAGGTCGATAAAAGATAAAATTCAAACTATGAGTCTCTGTTGAAGAACTACCAGTCGTCTGCTCCTCCTCTATACATGCAGCAGCCAGTTTGACCCCACAATAAGCAAATAAAATATAAATTCATTTCAGTTCCATTAATAATATGTGTAAACTTTAGTTTTGAACCAAATGAATCGGTCCTCTCAAATTATTTTCAAACTTGTCATAATTATTTTTGTCCTAATAGTATAATAATATTTTTAATAATTATATATATTTTTTATTCTACTCAAGATTCCTTCCTGTCTCGGACACACGGCAAAACTGATCAAAACCCACGACCTCTTCTAACAACACATATATTTATTAATTAGGGATAATGTTACCTGACTATTCCTAGATTTGACGTATTTTCATTTGATTGCTCCTAAATTTCTTTTTGGCATTATAGGTACCCTTAAATTTCGAAATTCTCACCGTTAATACCTAAAGCCATTTTCTTTCATTTTTTTCTTCAAAAATCTATTAATTTTAAGGTGAAAAGACTAAAATGCCCCTGAAAGTATTTCTAATTTTCACATCATGCCCTTTTACTCTCAATCCTCTTCTTCCTCCATTGGACCTACGACACCATCAACTCCGCCCTCTCTGTCGCGTTCATGGTGGCGTCGCCAGCCTCTGCGGGTGGGTGGCGTGGGCCGTCACCCCATGGACACCGGCATGGTCGAAGCTTAGAAGAACGTCGCCTTCGCCGGAACCGGTCATCTTCGCGAAGCTCATGGTGCCGCCGGACAAACCAACCTTTCATCTTCCCAAAGTTAGATTCAAAAAATCCAACCTTGCGATTCCCAATTAATGCTTTCCATTTGCTCTCCCAATTCATTAATTTGTTGACGAGAGCCAAAAGATGTCCCAGAGATCAAGCCTCCCTCGCTCCAGTAATTGGCCAGATCTGTAGAGAGCTTCGCGACGGGTGCAGAGCAGGACGACGACGAGTTCCGAGCAGGAAGGCGGCGACGGCGGCATCCTCTGTCGAGTCGAGACCCATATCCGGCGTGGAGCTACGCCGGCGAATCACAACCAACTCGTTCCTATTGTGAGACCTAGCCACCAATCCGGCATTGGCCTCCATTGCCTCTCGCCATTTCCTTCACAATTCAAAACACCCAGATCTATCCTCTACCTCTGAATATCTCTCCTTTGCTTTATGGGTTCTTGAAGTGAAAACAGAAGGTCGGGTCTGTATCAATTTAAGAAAGGATGCGCGAGGAAGAGGAAGGAGAAGAAGAAATTGCAAGTGATGTATGGAGGAAGAAGGGAGAGAGCCCAAAGGGAAAATTTTGAAAATTTAAAACACTTACATGGACATTTTAGTCTTTTCACCTCAAAATTTAACAAATTTTTGAAAAAAAAAGACGGAAATAGCTTTGGGTACTAACGGTGACAATTTTGAAGTTTTAGGGTACCCACAATGTTAAGAAAAATTAAAGGTAGTCAGGTGCAGATGTGTTAATTTTAGGGGTAGTCAACTGACATTAACCCTATTAATTATTATTCCTACATATCATTTTAAGCAAGTGTATTAATAATTTTTCTAAGTTTCATAAAATATTTGTTAGAATTTTGTACTAAAAAGAAATTATTATTTTTGTCTGAGGAATATTTATAATTTTCATATATTAATTTGAACTCTAAGTTGAAGAAGGTGTTATTACCGTATTAATTTTTCTCAATTTATTATATGCTTATGTGGTTTCTTAAGACGAACATATATTATAAATACGACCAAAAGTAATAATTTCACGCATGTCGATCTTAGATGTGTTCGGCACACGGGGTAGATGGACAAAGGAGACGAGGGTTGATCAGGTTGAGCAATTTAAATGTCCATCGTCATTGATGGGCAAGCTGGAGCCAGTGAGGCTCGGGCGCTAAAGAGCGCGAGGAAGATAATGACCGAATGCTCAATCCAAACTAGGCGAATCCGGCATGGTTATATTTGGTCCATTCCGATTGGAGATCATGTTCATAATTTTTGTTAGACCAATATTTTTTGGGGTTATAGTGTCTATGTTTGTTTTTCATTATTTTAGATCTCTAGTTGAGTGTCTCGTTTTGTGCGATTAATGTCCCTTTGTTGAATAGAGATATTTGGGTTTTGTAGGAAGAGTGAAACATTTTGGTTTTCTTGTGGTAGTATTAGGCTGACTTGGGTGCCTCCGAGGGGTATGGCCCAGAGATCCAAGACTCACGGGTATCCAATCCCGCAAAATCTTGGTAAGGAACTCTGAGAGAAGCGCTCTCCCGAAGTAATCCCTTTTGCTAGGATATGAAGAAAAAATCCGTATGAACTAAAATTCAAATTTATAACTTCACATATATTAATGTGAACTCTTTACTATTTAATTCAATTTATATCGGTGTCAACCATTTATTTTGGGCGAAACCCTTTTCAACCCATTCACTTTCTTATAAGTTCACGATAGTATATAGTGTATTAAAGGATGTAGCAGAAGGCTGCAACCCCATGATAGAGATCATAACAGCTTTAAGATCACAACCTTTTGCCATTATATCATGGTGTTGATTGATTTAATGGCTGTCATGAATAATGATAACATGAGAGGTTGACTCTTGACCAAGGAGGATATGACTCTTATGTGGAACCCATTTACAATTCTTTAGTTTAGGTCCTTCCTCCTTCTATCTATACCTATGTAGGTCTTTATTTCTCTCAAATTCATTCATGGGTACACATGAATATTGGAATTTCATGACTCATCATTGATTGGGTATTAAATTTGTTGTTGGTCGCATGTTAATGGAAAATATGACAATTCCATATATGGGAAAGAAAGTGGGAGTGAGAAGAAGGATTTTCAATACATCAATATGGTTCTTTTTTTTGGGTTTTTTGTGGTGCTTATAAGGTCAAAACTAACCCAATATAAATTTCCATATATGGGGGTGTGGTGGATGGCTATGGTGGGATTGAACTATATATCCATGAGGGTCAACTCATGATAGCCTTCTCATCCATTAGGGTATGTTTATAAAGTATGTATCCCAATATTTTAATTTTTAATCAATATTATTTAATAATGGAAATTTTGACATTATATATAAGACATTCACAAGTGCATTTGGTATATATACAAATTTCATACCATATATATACATCTACTTTGTTTGATAGTGTTATATGTGAGGATGATAATTATTGTGCAGAAATAAAAATATTATTATAAATATACCATACTTTTCTTAAATTATTATATGTTAATGGTTTAGACCTAAATTTGTATTAGAACTCCATATTATTTATGTTAGGAACGATCACAAATATAAGTCGCTCAAAAATCTTGTGTGCGCAATACACTTTTATAATGCGAGCATCATGTTGATAATATGTTTTAAATATATCATATATTTTTAATTAATATTGTCTTAGACTTTAAGTCTGAGTTTTTCTTTTTAAATTTTTGACTTTAAAAACGCGACAGATATTAAAAAGCAGTACACATAAATTGCTCAAAAATTTCATATCCAATTGATATGAGAAGTCAGATTCATTAAAAATTTGTGATATAAATTCAACTATTCTATTGATACAATGTTGAATGCAAGGATAATTTGAAGGTGCAATACTATGCCCCATTGTATATGTTTATTTTTTTTGTCTGTGGGTGGAATATTGTGATCATTACTATTTGAAACATTTGTGATAAAATAAAACCTTTTCTTTTGATCATAGTGTCAATGATTAAGAGTGTGAATAAGTAGCAATATTATGTACAAATAAGTCATAACCAATACATTTCTTTCTTGCAATGATTCCATTCCAACATGCTGAAATATTCCTGAATTCCACGAGATACCCAAATTTTTGTTTTTAATGATGAAATTTCTATGACCAAATTAAATTGAAATCCCTAATCTAGTACTAATATTAATTATATGTATATATTGAATCATTTTTTTTAGGGACGAATGCTTCCAACTATTGCTTAATTAATTAATATACACCTTCCAATACCAATTTGTTTTGTATATGAAATCTCGCGATTTCCTTAAACAACAAAATGTTATTTATATTTTGATAATTATAATCATGTTGATGAGGAATATCAATTGGTCGAATTTTGTGCATATATTATACTTTATTGGAATATCAAAACCAGTTGATTCTTGGGTCCCTTCGTCAAATCATTCCACTTTCTTCCATTGACTATTTAAGATGTATTTTTCTTAGTGTCGGTAATGGACCAATGATCACGTCGATATTAATTTTAGAAACCACATTAATTAGTGAATCTATTCTTAATATATAGACTAGGCACCCAATTTCAACTTATTAATTTGTAATTATTTTTGCACCGCGAGCTAGAGATGTGATTAAACAAGTCGAGTTAGGAAAATTTGTATTGAGTCTTGGTTTGAAAAAAGTGTTTTGCTTAAGATAGTGTCAGTTTCAAGATTTATTTATGATTATTGTTGTTCATAATACAATTAGAGCAACTCTTTATGTTGGGAATACACATTACAAAGAAGAAAATATCCACTAAACCAAATTAAGAAATCCTAAATAGACAACCTTAATAACCTTGATTGACACCCCCCCCCCCCCCCCCCCCCAAATTGATGGCACCTGACGGCTATGTCTGTGGAGTAACGTTGATTTAGTGTTTGAACTCGGAACTCGGAGAACTTGGAGACTTCGGAGCTTCAGATACTCAAAACTCGGAGACGGAGACATGAGCCTTTGGGAATTTATACCCAACTTGGAGATCATGGGGATTTATACCCATACCTCGGAGACCGAGACTCTAGGGATTTATACTCAACTAACATCATGGGGATTCATACCCATACCTCGGAGGCGAAGACGGAGTGCGCGACGACTTCAACATATCCTCTCACATTCTTGAGTACAAGGGATTTAAGATCGTAACAAAAACAAAAACAAAGATTCTAACATCTCAAGAAAACATCCAAATCATGTCAACAAATCAAGAAATTAGTCGAAAAAATCATGGTAGCAAATAGGATAGTGAAGCAAATCATAGAACATTGGGAGGAACCAGTGAGGGAGATGATCGGAAAAAAATTTCGATGAACAGTACGCGTGAACATTATGCATGAATAGTATTTGGTGAACAGTAAAATCGCTTGTGAACAGTGCTCGAAATAGTAAAATCATAGAAGAACGGGAGGAACCATGGACCCGGACACGTCGCACACGGCGATGCAATTCCTCATCTTCCCCAATTTCAGCATGTCCTCCACCATTCTCCTCCACTGGAGCTCCGTGACCTCGCCCAAATCAGTGATGATCTCGTGGGGCAGGAGCACTCCGGCGGTGATTGTGGCCTTCCCCGACTTGACCTTCTCGAGGTACTATGTGAATTGCTCGCCGTCCTGCTTCGTGAACTTGTCCTTGTAGAGCTTCATGGCGACGGAGGCGACTCTGTTGTAGGGGATTGATGAACAGTATTTCATATTTTTTTCTCTTTTTCTTGCCTTGCCCACTCGTTAAAACATAATTAACAAGTGGGCAAAGCCAAACGATAGGATCGAACCTAACCCTCTGATACCATTTCAATTTCAAGATTTATTGATGATTATTGTTGTTCATAAGAAAATGAGAGCAACCCTTTATATAGGGAATACGCATTACAAATAGGAAAATATCTACTAAACCAAATTAGAAAATTCTAAATAGGCAACCTTAATAACCTTGATTGACAACGAGTTTATATAGTTCGGTTCTAAGGATATAGTCAATTCGACTCATCTCGGTACATTTAGTTTTCGAAAGGTATATTATTAAAATTTGGTTTATGTATAATAAAATATTATTTGATCAGTGAGCTTATATATCGAGTCGAAATAGATTGGGGTATGAATTCAATTTGTTGACTAAACAAACCAACCATTGAGCTCAAATTTAATTTAATATTAATTATAATTAACAAGGATGTACCAAATATTTAACAAATCAAGATTAAACGACTTGTTTAACGTCATGACAAACTAGTTGTGTATTCCACGTACAACAATGATATATTTGGCCTTTATATCATATATTTTGATTATTCTTTAACCCGGCATCAAGCCGGACAGCTGAAACTACAGTTGGTGAAACAGACCCCTCATCATAATCCCAGCTACTGTTAGTTAAAGTAAACATGACCTAGTCGTGAGCCATTTGATTATAAGAAAAACAAAGAACACATGTTCCGATAGTGGGTAGTACGCAACGTTGTTCGCTAATGATTCCTCTAAAGTTGTTCAGCTCGACCCGTTTAGCATCATGAAGAGCCATGACCTCCAACTGATACGGATGGAGAAACCCCGTGATCTTGTTGCAGAGTGTTTTACACAGACATTCATGATAACCTGGAGACCAATCGACTTGAACAAGTTAGCTTCATATAGAGCCACGACCTCCAACTCATACAGATGGAGAAACCCCGTGATCTTGCTGCAGACTGACTTAAACCAGCTTCCTCGATCCCATGTGATCAATATGAGCATCGCGAAATTCAAATTCTCCCATCTCATTGGGTTTAATCGGATCAACTCATTGACACTAGGGACCCCCCGTTTCCTTCCAGTACTGATTCCAATTGGACACCTAAGTGAAGTATTGAATCTTAAGCAAGCCGAGCCCCCCTAGTTCGGTATGCTTGCTTGAGTCTGCCCACCGACGCCATATAACTCTGGTTCCCTCCCAGTACCGACCTACTGGCCAATCAAAACTGCTGGTTCCCACGTATTGAAGTTTAAGCAAGCCGAGGCCCCCTAATTCGGTATGCTTGCACGAGTCTGCCCACCTGCGCCAGATAACCCCAGTTCCCTCCCAGTGCCGATCTACCGTCGCAACCCAAACTCACCCCACTTGCAATTATGTCCTCAACCCCACTGCCTTCGACCCCGTTCCTGCCATCCCCTTAGATCTGCTTCTTTCACTGCCAGCTGTCGTCGCAACTATCATTGCAATACCCGGAACCGTCACCGTACTAGAAGCCCTCACAGATAAAGTCGTGCCGCCGTGAGACATCGTCGATTTTCGACAAACGGTCCAAATCACCACGGACGAAGGGTACATACCACTGTCTACGATTCTGATCGTTAGACCGTTTGTTCCTCTTCCCGTTGATTTTAAGAATGATTCTTAATTGAGGTTTAGAGTCAAAGTAAAAATAATTAAGCTAATTACTAATACAGCTATGATAAAAAATTTATCATAAAATTAATTTTTTTAAAACCACACTCGTAATTAAATAGAAGCTATCAGAAACTAGTGACCTCCTCAATGATTACTCAATAATAATAATATTATATAATGAATAAAGGGTGCTATGTTATTTTAGAGAACCTTTATAATTATGTTTATGTTGAAAAATATATATGCTTAGTTGAAGGAGGATAATATATTATATATTATATATTATATATGTATAGGAGATCAGAGACAGTGATGAAAGGGTTTAGTGTGCATAAGCGAGTTGTGCAAGCTTTTAGGAGACAATTAAAGCACCACTTAATTACCCACCAAATCCACACTACTATATATAATAATACTATTTACTATATCATTTAGATTCACTTGTTTTCACCTCCAAGAAACTGGCCTTTTCTAGAAGAAATTTAATAATTAAATCGTAATGTCTAAAATAAATAAATCAATATGATGCATTTCAATATACAAACTTCGTAAAATGTCTAACCGTCTGAGAATTTACTAACCGTTAAATTGCTCAATGTCTGCGTGTGACAGATAATAACAAAGTTCTACCACAGTCATTTTTATGTTTCTACCGAATTTATCATGTTTTGCAAATTCAAACTAACTTTTTATTGGGTTCATCACGTTCTATTAGTTTACATTCAACTTTTATTAGTTCGGACGGTTCGTATTTCTATCTTGTATCAATTAACAAAAGAGAAAATGGGTAGGAAGGGAGACATATACAGGGCCCATATGGAGCAAGTGTGGTGAACAGAAACAGATCATTAATTCAGCAGAAGAGATAATTTCAATTATTTGGGTAGCTTCACGTGCAACTCATGAACCCACCCACTGATTTAAAGTTATATATACATATAGTAGGCCCGTCCTATTCATCTTGACGAGTACTGTAAATAATTGGAATCGAGTTTATATTTGTTAAGAGTTTAACTCAAGTTCAGTAAAATTGGCTCGGATCGAACAAGGGAGTATATAATTAGAATCGAGTTGGGGTAAAAATAACAAGTGAAGTTCGAATTTTCCTCGACACATTTTCTTAGATTAGTAAGTTGTGTATTAATGTTTAGGTTCGATTACATTATAATGAAGTAAAATGATACAAAACTTATCATTTTTAAATTTACAAACTGTAATGAATAATTCGGCGTATATTTTTATTACAAAATTTTAGTCATATATTTTAATTAATTTAATGTAAAGAAGTCAATTCGTGAGTCTAATAAGATGTAAATAGTTAGACTCGAGTTCAACTCGTTTAAACAAACTTGAATTTATAACATATCTAAATTACATACACACTGACACGAATTCAAATATTAAGAACTCGAACTCTTTGCATCTCAACTGCGAACATATTATACATAAAAAGTTGAAAAAAGATGTCATATTGTATAACAATTTTGCAAAATCATGCAGGTTAATGGCAAAAATATACAATATATGTATTGTTTGCATTATTTCCTTACAACATATGTGTATTCTTATGAAAGTAAAAATTAAAACTTTTATAACATAATTTAAAAAAAATAATTTTAACTAAAAATTTAAATTACAAAACTTGATCATTGGTTAAAAAATAAAATCAGAAAGTTTTTAAAATTTTATTCAAAAAATTATTTTCATCATTTTATAAAAATATATATTTTACAAAAAAAATATACATCACATTTTAATTATTAACGGATAGCAAAACACTATTTTACAAAAATGTCCTATTATACCGAGTTTCAATTAACGTTCATTAACTTTAAAATCAACTTATGCAGTCTTTTAAGTTTGAAAAGCTTTCATTTTGTCCTTTTGTGTTAATTTTTTTGAAAATTTTGTTAATTTTTTTGTGAAATGAAAAATACTCATGACTTTTATTTTTTAATACAAAAGTATTTACGTCATTTCAAAAAATTAGTAAAATTTTCAGAAAATATTAACGAAAAAAAAGTAAAGTAAAAAAATTTCAAACTTAAAATACTTCAAAAATTAATTTTAAAGCTAAGAGTAGTTAAGTAAAATTCGTTATAATCAAGAGGAGTCTCGTAAAATTTTCACATTTATACATGTGTACTGCAGAGAGACAAGTAATCAACAGTCTCATTAATTACTACTGGTACTGAATACTAATGTTGTCTGTTTTCACATGTTTTAATTAGCTGCACAGACCTAAACCTACCTATTTTACTATACACACACGTGATGTGACATCAAATCTGTATTAGTATCATCTCAAAACAGTACTCTTTATACACTTACCCGATTTCAATACTATACACATGCATGTGACATCAAACAAATATATATATTGATTAATTTGTACCTAAGATTTTATAGAGACTGTATATGTGTCTTTTGGTGGCATCATTAGCTACAGTGTTTATGATTTGGTTGGAACCACACAAAAATTATAGTATTACTATATAAGTGTGAGACTTGGGTGCATATCCAAACCAAAGAATTATATATATATTGCTCTTCCATATATACATATATAGTGGCCAAAAGGAATATAAATAGTAATAAACCTTATAACCCTGTTCATATTTTTTAATGCCATTATATATTCGGATTGGGGCATGAAAATACTTCAGAATTTTCTAATAATTGATCACACATCAAATCAGACATTGAGGTTATATAGAGATATATATATATATATATATATATATGAAATGATGGTATGTGTTTGCCATTATATATATCATGTAAATTTGAGTTGTATATATCGGGTCGAGAGCTCTACAACTAACAGTTTAAGTTATTAGTTGAGTTTGACTCTTTATATACACTCATTTTAAGATTATCTTAAACTCTCATTCGCATGTTTGTGTACGCGTAAGGGTTTATTTACCTTTTACGTTCATGTACACATGAGCTTCTACTTCAACACTTCCCCTCACGTGTAGGGTTGTCTACAAGTGGGCCATAACAAAACTGGATTTCTGCATATGGACCGTAGTTTACAGGGGGCGTAGGTATGGAAAACCCACCAACACAGACCCAAATCAACCTCCTTTGATACTATGAAGAAAAGCTAATTGTTTTCGATAATTTTATTCACTTTTGAGGTCACCTAATTATACAAAACTACTAGCGCCTGATAAGGCAACTGTAGAATTTACGTTAATGCTAATTGTATGTACAAGACAATGAATGAGAAAATAGAACAAATCATGGACTATAAATTAGTATAGAATCAAGTCATGATACTTTCTCGATTTGTTAGGATCACAACAAATCAAGAATAATCAATTTAAAATTATAATTTAACAAGTCACCGGAAACTGCATATTTTTGTGAGATTAAAGATGTTGACAATTGGAGACTTTAGAGTTTCAATTTTGTTTTATTAAAAAATAATTTGTTTGTCATAACTGATTTCGGTTAAACCAAAAAACCGATTAAATTTTTTGATTAATCGAATGTCTGATTTTCACATTGATCAATGTCGATTTTAATTTTTAGAAACTGGACATCACTGGTTCAGTTTATCAGGGTTCCCATTAATGGGATTGAGCACCCCTATCTCTAGGTGGTAAGTTGGATTAACATACGAATATTTGTATATGAATAAGCTTTAATTGGATTCGTGCATGACTAGTAGCGGATACGATTTGACATGACAATAATAATAAAGTTAAATATAAATAGACAGATTTGACCCTGACCTCAGCGAGCCCTCTGATTTGTCCTTGCAGTTTCAGTGCAACACTGACTCAGCCTCACTCCTTCACTCACTTTCCACTGTTAAAGCCTCTACTTCAACTTCAGTTCCGTCCATGTCTCATGCACAGCAACAGGACACGTGTCAGGAACCCATTACCCCTCCCTGACACGCTCCTGCTGCATGCATTGACTGGTTTCATCATCATCATCATCATCATCATCATGTTAATGAGCATTCACTATCAATATTCATGAGTTGTTGTTATGGTTAAAGAGATGGGTCACTCCAGTTTTGGGACTTGGTGATTCAAAGAAGACGAAGAAGAAGAAGTGTAGGGCACTGATTCCCACACGTGCCGAATCACGTGACGTGACGAGAGACGAGGAGTACAACATTGTATGATGTGATGTAGACATGTGCGTATGTATGTAAATTTATGTTATGTCTATTCCATCTATCAATTGCCATTCCTTTTGCTCTTTCTCATTCATCAATCAATCTCTCCTTTTTCAATCAAAATACTTGTATCGTATTGTCCTCACTGCACTTTCACTCCCTTATGTATTCTTTGCCTATTATCATACATGATATTTATATAATAGGGTTACCTCATTTCCCTTTACGTATTCGACTGATTTTTTCGCGACACGCAATTACAAAGTTAACAAATATTGGTAAAAACATTGAGTATTTATTGTTTGTATGTTTTGATATGAATAACACAGATCATATATATTATCTCTATCCACATGTTACTGGGAAAATTTTATAACCGATTTGAGCCTGGTGCACGTCAAATCTAGTCTTGACAACGAAGTGAATTGTGGTCGATATGTCTGTTGCAAAGCCGTGGGTGTTAGATTCGAGCATGTTGCGCTTCTCATCGTCCAAACTCCAAGATGAGAACCACGACTGAAATAGCAAAGATAACTGATTTTTAACGAGGAGCATCATCAAAGAAATTATTTTCATGCTACATAATGAAAGACAACATTTTTCGTGTAAAAATTGTAACCAGGAAATAACACAGATAAATACATCAAACTATACATATAAACCTAACTAAAATTTGAGTCATTCAGATACACCCAAGTTTTATAAGTTCTCACGTGTTCAGTTTTTGGATGGAAAATATCGAGTGAAAAGTGAAAATCCTAAAATGCCCTTTGACTAAATATCTAATTTTAGATTTCTAAATTAAATTTTCAATTTTTAAATTATATTTTTATGTTGAAAATTATATTTTTACTCGAGGGCATTTAAGTCTTATTATTTTCAAAATTAATATTTTTCATGAAAAAACTTAACCGTTGAGAATTTATGAAAATTAGGTTTATCTGAATGACTAAAACCTTAGTTAAGTGAAAAAAATATATAGACGAGTGTATTTATCTATACTAGTTCACTCGTAACTGAATCTCATGTGGGAAAATCATATTACTAAATTGTGTCAAAAAGTTTGGTTAATGTGTTACGACGGTATGATCAAGGGGGTTCTCCGGCTAGTCAAAGTGGAGGTCGTGGCTTGTATTATGATATATTGTGTACACTCAGTCTATGTATGTGAAGATTGTGCCACCCAATTTGTATAAATGAATGAAATGCTTTGATTTAAAAAAATAATTACATCATTTAAATGAGAGTTATATTTTCTAAATTGTCTCGTCCCTTCCCTTACAAATATTTGAAAGAATTTTTATCTGAAAGAATCTTTTGACATTTTGCACCTATTTTATTTTTTTAAAATTATTCGAATAATCATCGGTGATAAAAAATTAAATAGATTTTTTAATAAATCAAAAATGAAATATTAGTTATGATATTAAACTACAAAATTATGTGGTGTGGAAGTGTAGACAAAGCCGACAAGCGTGAGGTCGTCTTGTCATGTCACCTTCCTCTTTTGGTACTACTCTCTCTTCTCTTTCTAATTGTTTTTTCTCTTTTCAATCCTCTATTTACAATCCTATCCTCCTAAACCCTAAACATTAGTACCCACATCACATAAACATTTGTGAGTACATTACACGAAACAGCGTGGTTAGTGACAAAGTATAGAGTCGAGAACAGCAAGCATGCATGTTAATTGCAAGTACATTGTGCCACTGCACATCCTCTTGTTTTTGCTCCATTTTAGACACAATCACTGTACCTTTGTGGACCAAAGTACTACATTAATAATCACATACCTACACGGTTTTTGCGGAACTCAACATGCATCTAATAAAGATACTTGTTTTTTCTTCAGTTGATGGATTTGTACTTTCTTTAGCATAAATTTGAATCTTCACCCTTTCGCACCATAAACTCTAATTCAAACTCAGGTGTGCGTATATGAGAATGAATATACTTACCCTAGATACACTCACGGTAGCTTGTATTTGATTTAGAATTGTTATAATCGAGTTCGAGATTAACATCATTTAAAAAGCAAACCGAGCTACATCTTTTATCATTCACGACTCGATAGATTCACGAGTTGTCTCGTTTGATATTTAATATTTAATTCTTGCACACATTTTATTTAATATATATTTTTACTATTGATGAATATTTATAGGGATAATTTCATGTGGCTACACCTAGGTATAGTTGTTTTTCACTTGACTACACGTATAATTATTTTTCACCTGACTACGTTTAAGATGTGCAAAATTTTCACTTTGCACTTTCTGTTCAATTCCGTTAGTTTTGAACATTTTACATGTAAAATGACTAAGATGCCCTTAACTATTCATTTAATTTTCAAAAATGTACCACTTCCTTTCTCATTCTTTCTCTTCACGCACTCTCTCTCTCTTCCCCCTCTCACTTCTCTTCTGCAGAACGGTCCGTCGCCCAAACCTTAGAATCCTAGCACTTCCACAGCGAGATGAGGAGAGATACCCATCCTAACCCCAAATTAATTTAAATTGGTGAAGAACCCACATTCTATCATCTTCCATAATATCCCCCAAATTTTAGGCTAATATTGTAAAACATGTATTCATGCATTGAAATATATAATTACTAAAATCAATGACTAATTGTTTACTGGTATTACTAGAAATCAATTTCAATTGATGAAACAACACCAAAGGAAAATATATTTCTGTTATCAAAATAAAAAAGTTTCTATCCTCAGTATATAATTTTAGAAACAATCATATATTTTTATTTTGGTCTCTATAAGTAAAAAAAGCACTATCAAGCACCTCAAGATATCACAGCTTGAAAAACCCAAAAATATCATAAACAGATAATCACAAAACGCAAGAGAGGAAAAGAGAACCACCCAATTGTTGTTTTTGAAGAAAACCCAACCCCATACCCATCTCTTCGTCATCTTCTCCACTGTGCTCAACCTTCATCTCAAACGTGGCCATGAAGATGACCACCAAACACCTTCTCTCTCTTCTTCCTCAAATTTGACCCACCCTTTGAATCCAAATTATAGCCATTTTTTTAACCCCAGTCCAAATCCCCAACCTTCAATTTATTAAAGCAATGAATTTCAGGCAATTATACACTCATCAGTAAGAAATTGAGCTATCCACCCATGGCCGCTAACACCAGCAAGAAGATGCTCATCAGGACCATCGTCAGATTTGGGTGGAAGAGAGTAAAAATGACATATGTTTGAAAATTAAATGTATAGTTGAGGACATTTTAGTCTTTTCACATGTCAAAAATGTTAAAAATTAATAAAATTGGATGAAAAGTGCTATCTATATCTAGGTGTAGTCACCTAAAATTATTCCATATTTATATTAAAAACTAGATGAAACGTGTTGAGCTAGACTCGAGCTTGACTGTATTCAATTTTTGAGTCAAGCCCAAAAAGTGTAGATTTGACTCATTTACACCCCTAATCCCGTCCCCTATCCCGTCAGACCGAGAATAATATATTCAAGAATTTTTGTTATCCATCTCTCAAAAAGAGAGATAAGAAGAATTTTTGTCATCCCTAAACAGAAGAAAAATATATGAATATGTTCATGCTTATAAGTAAATGCAAAGACAGCTTCATTCTATTTTTCTTCATCTTACATCATAGAATCCATACAAAAAGAACAACAAATCTCAGTACGATTAACAATATTTTACAGTTCCGTTTTGCAAAAAAATAACATGAAAGAAACATCTATGAAAGACAAATTAAACCAGCAGTTCCTTGTTATAAATCTGCCCCTAAACATTTACAGAGGAAGTGAACATTGGAGATAAATTATAAACCTTCAACACATCTTTGGAGGAGGTGCATTACACATTTAGAGGTACACATAAATAAGAACAAGAGTTGCTACCAAGGTATTATGGGTTTGAAGAGAACCTGTGCTTGTAAGGCAATTGCAGCTTAGAGGATTGCCCAAAACTTCTTCCTACAAATTAGAACGCCCTCCGGTTTCTTTTCTTTGTTTTCCGATTGATGCAATTCCGTTTCCCACAAGAATTTTGGCGCGATTTCTTGGATTTTTGATAAAATCAAATCTTTGTCTCTGATAATCATAAATCCCTGCATATTGAAATCGTTGATTGGGTTTAGGATGTATATTCCTGGATGAAAACACTAAAAAGTAAAAAAGAATACTTGGATGTGTTGTTTGTGTAAATAATGGTAACATTATGTCGTTTCATGGCTAGTGATGCTTAATATTCCAAAAACCTCATTCAACACAAGCACAGCTACGTTCAGTGTTCTAAAACTCACGGAGAACTCAGAGAAATTGAGTCGGCCGAGTTTTAGAATTTATTCTCGGCATATATAATACAGTCTGAGTTTTGCCGATTTCTCAGAGTTTTCCCCTATCCCGAGTTTTAGAACCTCGTCTAAGTTATGTATGGGAACCACTAACCTGAGGCCGTATCATACGGTCCATCTCGAGCAAGATATCTTCCAGCAAGCAACCTTTCCTATGATTGTCATAGTGAGAGAAGAGATAGTCGGCGTGCAACAGATCATAGGTGCGAGGATATGTTGAAAACGGCTCACACCTGAAGTTCAAGCATGTGTATTAACAGTCAATAACCAGAAAATTTAGAAGAACCGCCACATTGTACTAAGATGTCATTTAATCGCTTGAGAAGATGAAACTTACCAATCGTGAAAAGCACCTATTAGACCTCGATCATAAATAGCAGATAAGGTGTTTTTCATACTTGCAGGGACTATATTCATTACCCAAACGGGATATGAGTTCAAAGCCACGGCGAATCCCCCAACATAAGCACTCATGTCCATGACATTTCGTATTTGTGTGTTGTCAGTGTTCATAAGTTTCCAATAACGTTGAACTTGATCTTGCCAGTAGATAGAGTCTGAAGAAAACTCTTCTTGACTGATCCCTGTAAGAAACATATACACGAGTTCAGACCGAAAATTGAAACTTCATAACATATCGTACATATGGTTCAAATAAAATTCAGTGACTTATTTCTCAATTCACATCCTACTTCTACAGTGGTGAAGGAACCGTATGATGTTTTCCAAGGTTATAAAACTCGGGAGCGGTCAAATTCAGCCAGGCGACTGCCTAATTGAAAATGAATTGAATTATTGATTGTCATAAAGACCCATATGTCCGCGCCCAAAGCACCAACTTTGACCAAGTGAGAACTCGATAAAACTGAACCACTGAGAACAATGAGTGACATCGGTCCAAAACTCTGTCAACTCTGTTTTACTGAGAGTTTACATTGTGTTTTCTAAGACAAGCTTAAACTGAGTCAACATTTACTTCATTACAAAACTAGGCAGCTTTAAATATGTATCCACCGTGAATATACTGTTAGAGCCCAAGCATTAAATAAGTCTAAAGATCCATCAAGATGATGAGAACAAAGGAAAGAATGGACAAACCTATTCTGCTGAGACTTCTTGAATATATTGAAAGACGCTCTGGTCTAAGAGGGAGTTTCTGAGACTCGGCCTCAGCGCTTAGTTGTACACAGTTTCTCATAGGTGTATTCCATGAAGGTTCGGAAGGATCCGCAGTGTCACACAAATCTACTACCTTCTGCTTTGCATTCTCCTGGAGGCAAGAATTATTTTCTTGTTTAATCCAGATTGCCGTCTGAACTTTTCTAGCAATGAGCTTCCAGCACATTGCCGAAGTCAGATTCACCAACTTGTCCCAAATCATTGGATAATCTTTATCTTTTCTGTAAGCTGGTGGAGCGGAATAGACAAAATATCCATTAGGTCGTAGGAGGCGATTCACTTCGTTGAGCAAAATGCCATCTGTGGGAAGCAAAGTAAGAAGAACAAATAGTAAGCTTAGTTCTTTTGGGATTACATTAGACACTTACACTTCAAACGGAAAAATATGAAACCTACCACGCAGCAAAGGATAAGAAAAATCATACAAATAATAACATTTATGTGCTATCATCCTAAAGAAAATGTATCTCGTAATAGCAACCAATGATAAATTTTCACTGGCTACCTACCGATCTCTAAAATTACTATTTGCCATGTATGGTTAATAATATCAACATGTATACATACTCTTATACATCAACTTATCCATGTAATTTCGATATATCAGATGAGGAGCTTCAGGTAGAACCGGTACATTTATGAATGTTAACAATCGACTTGTCAGAACTTTTTTTTGTGCAGCCAACTTTACATTGGGCACAAAGTACTATAGAATCATGGTTCAACTTAGGATAGATATGGATATGGATATGGATTAAACAGAGTAAAGAATATTTAAACAGATAGTATCTCTGATATGAAAATTAATTTATTCGCAGGCAACAGTTGAAAGCTAATACCAATTAACTTGTTTGAAAAGGAAACATACCATTTTCATGCCAATCAACGCGACATCTGGAACAGTGGACCATGTCAAACGACCTGGTGGGATATGGTAGTTGCTTTGTTGCCAGAGCAGAAATCATTGCACCAATTCCCCGTTCTAAGGCAAACTGAATTTGGTTTTCATGGCCATCTTTGGGAGCAAAAGACATTGTTTGTATATCTAAGGGTAGAAGATATGCCGAGAAGCTGGCAACCCCACAACCAATATCAAGAACTTGACCTACTCCAGCAGAACGTAGATCACCAGTGTCATCAGTTGTCATATTTCCTAACCTGCCATTCACAACAGAAAGCAAGAAAATTTTGATGATTAAAATAAATAAATCAAGAGCCAAATCTCTGTAGATAACAGTATCGATAAATCTTTTGAATCAACCTTACACTATTATTAGATACAAATAGGCAAGGTTCAGATGACAATCTACTACCAAGATAGCAATATAGTGATGCCTGATGGCCTTGACAATAAAGACAGACTAGAAAAATATCAGTTCAGAAAATACAGAGAAAAAATATTACCAAGTAGAACGTTCCTTAAAAGTATGGCTGATATACAAATTGCAAACTACAAAAAATAGTCATGAACTCATGATTTATAGTGTTATGTTATGATATGATTTATTATGTCATGACTCATGATGACCCACAGGAAATCATCAGTGAACACGTGGCAAAACAAAAAGGTATAATCTAGTATTGGAGACAACTTCAAGATCTTATTGAACTGTTTGTTGTGGAACTCAGGAAAAGGCTCAAATGTTCATCGAACATGTAACAGATCAAGGTTCCAGCTTCACTTGGAAGCCAGTGAACTAATATAGAGTAAATGGTATTTTGTATTAAAGTGGGGCATGGGGAATCAGCTCCTGTAAGACCCATTGCCTAACCTTATCCGTTTTCTCCACAAGTAACTACCATCTATAAATATATTAGAAGAATTGATAAGTGACCAAAGAGTTTGAAAGGCGTGTAACAACATGAATCATAGATCAGCAATACGTATACCATAATTCCAAGGCAGCATTGACGATTTAATAGAATATGTATTAGAATGTGATAGGTTCTTAAGTAAATTAAGAATAGCAATCACGATGAGAGTAACTAAAATGGGCAAAATCATGTAGCTTCCAGCCTAGAAATTGTAGTCGTGTCATATAGAAAAGTTAGAGTTTTGCAGCTTGTAAGTTGGTATAGAGGAAGCTAAGTTTCAACACGCAAACCTTATACTATAAACTAGATATTCTCGGTCTCAAGCACATATCATATTGTCAGAATATTTGCAAATAAATATAGAATAAATTAGTAGTAATTAGTTGATTTAGTAAATCAATTAGTTATGCTATATTCAATTATTTATATTTAGTCAACCAATCCTATATATGGCAATCTATAACCCTGGCACTATAAATACCAAGTCTGCTAATGAGAAAGAATTCATTCCGCTAAATTATTCTTGCTCATATGGTATCAGAGGAGGTTAAGAGCCAAACACCTCTATAGGGTTTCCGCCAGTTCTAAATGGCAAAATCCAATGCTACTACCACCGATTCAACCGGTGGATCTCTTCAATCCAGTAGGTCAAATCCCATCTCAAATCTCGACTCCTCTCAGAGTTATTCCATTACTTCTCATAAACTAAATGGGGGTAATTATATGGAATGGCCCCAATCGGTCAAGCTCTATATCCAGGGAAAAGGAAAGTTCGGGTATCTCTCCGGTACGACGGCCAGACCAAAAGATGGCGATGAAGGCTGCGAAAGGTGGGAAGCTGAAAATTCCATGATTATGTCGTGGCTGGTGAACTCAATGGAAACAAGTGTGGGACGAACATACTTATCCCTTCCATCAGCGAGCGCAATCTGGACCGCCGTAAAGGAGACGTATTCTGACCTCGGAAATTCAGGCCAACTATTTGAAATCAAGAATCAGCTGAGAAAGCTAAAGCAATGTGAAAAATCTGTTACTCAATACTACACTGATCTGAAAACCTTGTGGCAGGAACTCGATCTCTACTGTGACTACAAGTGGAGTTGTCCTGAAGACAGCGCTCTCTTCCAGAGGACGGTAGAGAAAGAAAGGGTCTTTGATTTTTTGGTGGGTCTAAACAAGGAGCTAGACGAAGTCAGAGGGAGAATACTCAGGCGAGAGCCACTTCCCAACACCAGGGAAGTATTTGCTGAGGTGCGGCGAGAAGATAGTCGTCGTTTGGTCATGCTTGGACCTCACACTAATGAAGCTGCATCTCCTCAACTTGACACGGCTGCCATGATGTCTTCACGGCCTAACAACCACCGATTCACAAACAAGACTGATCAACCAGTCTGTGAATATTGCAACAAGCCCGGACATGTGAAGGCAAAGTGCTGGAAGTTGCACGGTAGACCAGCAGACTACCAGCCCCTCATCGATCAAAAGACAACAAAAGCGGCTATCAGGTTTCACAGGAAAAGAGCAGCACCGAAACAGCTCCTGAGAAAACCTTTTTCAGCAAGGAAAACTTAGAGCAACTGTATCAACTATGGTCCTCGCATCAATTATCCAACAATCCCTCATCCTCTCTAGCCAAAAAAGGTAACCTTAGAACAACCTTAAGTGTCTCAACCAAAAATCTCAAATCTTGGATCTTAGATTCAGGAGCCACTGATCATATGACTGGATCCTCCTATTTGTTCAACTCATATTTCCCATGTTCTGGTCATGAAAAAATTAAACTTGCAGATGGATCTCTCTCAGCCATTGCAGGAAAAGGTTCTATTATCACTTCACCCTCCATCACCCTAAACAATGTTCTACATGTGCCCAAACTCGCATATAACCTTTTATCTGTCCACAAAATAACCAGTGACTCTCATTGTCAACTCATTTTCTTGCCTTCTGGGTGTGATTTTCAGGACCTACGCCCGGGGAAGAAGATTGGCAATGCTAATGAAGAAGGGGGGTTGTACTATTTCAACTCAGAGATCTCGGGTAAACGAATTCAGAAACCTCAATCTTCTAGTTTTCTTTCGTTATCAGATGAAATAATGTTATGGCACTTTCGATTAGGTCATCCTAGTTTTGGGTATTTAAAACGTTTGTTTCCTGTTTTATTCAAAAACAAAGCAATGGATTCCTTTCAGTGTGAAATATGTCAATTTGCTAAACATAAAAGATCAGTGTTTCCTGCTGTAAAATATATGCCTTCGAAACCTTTTTCGCTCTTACATAGTAACTTGTGGGGTCCATCACGAATTAAAAACATTTCTGGAACAAGATGGTTCATCACTTTCATTGATGACTATACTAGGAACACATGGATCTATCTCTTAAAAGAAAAATCGGAGGCTGCGCATACTTTCAAAACTTTTTATACAATGATTGAAACTCAGTTCCAGACTAAGATTCAAGTGTTACGAACAGATAATGGAATAGAATATTTCAATACCATCCTAGGAAAATTTTTGACTGAAAAAGGCATCATCCATCATAGTTCTTGTGTCGATACACCTCAACAGAAGGGAATTGCCGAAAAAAAAAATAGACATCTTCTTGAGGTTACCCGAGCTTTAATGTTTTCAATGCATGTACCAAAACGTTTTTGGGGAGAAGCTTTACTTACTGCTACTTTTCTAATTAATAGAATGCCTAGCAAAGTATTAAGCTATCAAACTCCTATACAAATTCTTCAGAATTATTTTCCAAAAAATAGATGTTTTACCACCTTACCTCCGAAAGTTTTTGGTTCCACCGTTTTCGTACACGTTCATGATCATAAAAGGAGTAAACTAGATCCGAGAGCAATTAAGTGCATCTTTCTTGGTTTTTCACCTACACAAAAAGGTTTTAAATGTTTTGACCCTTGCTCGGGTAAACTCTAAATTAGTATAGATGTCACATTTTTTGAAAACAAACCTTTTTACAAGAAAACTTCTCTTCAGGGGGAGAACACTAATGAAGATCAGTTTTGGGAATTAAGTGAAGTAAATGTTCTACCCAAAAACAGTATTGATACAAATGAGAAAAGTGCGGACAATATTATTTCATCTTTTAACGATATTGAAACTAACTTGAAAGAGGACCAATCTACTGATTTCCGTGTTTGTTCGAGGTCTGATGAGCTTGAGCCCCCAGCATTGCCATCGGCACCCCTGAGCATTGGTCGAGGTACTGACTCTTCTCTCTAAAATACTCCTCATTTAAACACTGAACCAGTAGAAGAAACAGAATCATGTGAAAATGAGGAATCAGTAGAGTCTTCTCAGCCTCACAGAGAATTGTTCACTGAACCCATAGCCCTTAGAAAAGGAACAAGAACCTGCACAAAGTTTCCTCTATATCCTCTTGCAAATTATGTCTCATATCAAAACCTGTCTCCCAGCTTTAGGGCTTTCACTACCCAAATAACTAATGATGAGGTACCTAGCTCTATACATGAAGCTCTAAGTATTCCGAGGTGGAAAGAGGCTGCCTTAGAAGAGATGAAGGCCCTTGAGAAGAATGAAACTTGGGAAGTAACTGCTCTACCGAAAGGTAAACATTTGGTGGGCTGCAAGTGGATATTCACTGTGAAGTACAATGCTGAGGGTCAAGTGGAAAGGTACAAAGCTCGACTAGTAGCTCGAGGGTTCACTCAAACCTACGGTCTAGATTACGAAGAAACATTTGAACCCGTCGCCAAGCTTAACACTGTTCGAGTTCTACTTTCCTTGGCTGTGAACTTAGACTGGCCATTATTACAGTTTGATGTCAAGAATGCTTTCTTAAACGGAGAATTGGAGGAAGAAGTATTCATGCAACTTCCACCAGGATTTGACAGCAACTCTGATGGGAAAGTGTGCAGGTTGAAGAAAGCTCTATATGGACTCAAACAATCTCCTTGGGCCTGGTTTGGAAGGTTCACTAGAGCCATGAAAGATCAAGACTACAAACAAGCTCAGTCCGACCACACCATGTTCTACAAACACTATCCTGAAGGTAAAATGGCTATCTTAATCGTGTACGTTGACGATATAGAAGTGACGAGGCAGAATTGACAAGGTTAAAGGCTTTTCTTGCTCAACAATTCGAAATAAAAGACCTGGGAAATCTCAAATATTTTTTAGGAATGGAGGTGGCGAGATCTTCGAAGGGATTAGTAATTTCTCAGCGAAAATATGTACTAGACTTGCTAGCCGAAACCGATCTCCTTAGTTGCAAGCCTGCTGCAACTCCAATCGATCCCAACCACAAGTTCAGCAAGAGTCAAGACATTGTTCCAGCCAACAAACCCAGGTATCAAAAATTAGTTGGAAAACTTATTTATCTGGCTCATACTCGACCCGACATTGCCTATGCTGTTGGACTTGTTAGCCAACACATGCACAACCCTTCAGAAGAGCATCTACAGGTTGTGCACAGGATTTTACACTACTTGAAAGGAAGTCCAAGCAAGGAAATAATCTTCAAGAAAAGTGAGGATCGGCAAGTTGAAGTCTTTACAGATGCCGACTGGGGTGGAAATGTAGACGATCGCCAATCTACTTCAGCTTATTGTACGTTTGTGTGGGGAAATTTGGTGACATGGAGAAGCAAGAAACAACATGTCGTATCACGAAGCAGTGCAGAGGCTAAGTTCAGGGCAATGGCACAGGGAGTATGTGAAGGGATATGGCTGAAACGTATTTTGGAAGAGCTAAAAATGGAGATAAACTCTCCTATGAAGCTCTACTGTGACAATAAGTCTACAATCAGCATTGCCCATAATCCGGTTCAGCATGACCGCACCAAACATGTGGAGATCGACAGACACTTCATAAAGGAAAAACTTGAAAGAGGAGAAATATGCACGCCATTCGTCTCTACAATAGAACAGCTTGCTGATGTGCTTACAAAAGGCCTTTACAGAACAAAGTTCAAAGAGTTTCTATGCAAGTTGGGCATGATAGACATCTTTGCGCCAACTTCAGGGGGAGTGTCAGAATATTTGCAAATAAATATAGAATAAATTAGTAATAATTAGTTGATTTAGTAAATCAATTAGTTATGCTATATTCAATTATTTATATTTAGTCAACCAATCCTATTTATGGCAATCTGTAACCCTGGCACTATAAATACCAAGTCTGCTAATGAGAAAGAATTCAATCCGCTAAATTATTCTTGCTCATACATATTTACCATCCATATCAAATTCATATAGGCAGTAAGAATGCTACGCAAACACAAACAAAACAGGAGAAATTTGAGAAAGCAAGTAAATTATAAGTACCTCTCAATGTACTCAACTGCCCCATGCTTAAAATGCGTACCGCCACCAGGAAACCACCACAATTCATTTTTCTCATGCACCCAATTTTGCCCCCCTTTAACTTCAGCAAGATGCGTATGATTCACATTACTCCGCCACACATAATCCCTACTGGTTGGCCATCTTATAGGCAATTTGTAATCTTCCGGTGGCGGCACCAAGCAAAACAATCTCTTTTTAATTGGAGGGCAGTGCCTCTCCAGTTCTTCTCTTCTGGAAAGGTCCAAGCTTGGGAGCAAACTTTTTACATAAGAAATATCATGGCAAGGAATGTACTCATTGAAAGTCAACGGGCATACATCTAACCCTGATTCAGGTATGAAAAGTGGGGTTTTCCTATACGTAAGAGCAACTCTGTTTGTAAACGTGGGACTTCCTGCAGCATATGAGATTAATAATATCATTCACAAATCTCCTAGGAGCATAGAGTTAGAGAAATAAAATGTCAAGCCAAGGATTTCAGATGCTCAAAAATCTATTAAATATACAAAATTTCCACATAAATTGCTCTTCAAGCATAAATTTTATATTGTGATAAGGGGACAGTCCCTACAGCATTTATGTATGATTATGAAAAATAATAATTATTGTCATTAGCCAGTAACCAATACACAATATGTATGAGTAAACAAAATTGAAGGGATCTAGATCCATTGCATGCTCAAAAACACTTTGATGATTCAGTGGTAAGATCTTAAATTTCCTTTGGTGAAATTACCAAAACATGAAAGTGACACTACCAAAGCCTCAACACCAATTACAAAGTAAAATTCATGGTTTCCAATTTAAATAATAGGAAAAATTAACATCGGAAAACAAGGGGAAAATTAGGGAAACCACAATCAGACCCAAAAGGTCACATCTTTGTCCTCGCAAACCCAAACCCAGATCGAAAAGAGAAATCCGAATTCGCAGAGATTCAAAAGCTCCGAAAGAGCACAAGTAAGAGAGATTTGCGAAACGCGTACGTACCGGGAAGCGAGTCCGAAGAAGAATTGGAGGGAAGCTGAGAGACGTAGAGAGGAGCATTGTTCCCAAAAATGGTTCCGCTGTAGAAGGAGCCGATCATTATGAGCAGAGCCACCATTATCAACTGCCCAGTCTTCGAATCGAACGCAGCCCTCAATGCATACCCAGCCATATCTCCAATCTAGCTCGAATTTTGATTTTGGGCCTGAAATTAGGAGAGATCACAGCGGAAGAAGCGATGTGGTTTTAGGATCTATATCTTGTCCGAGAGAGAGCAATGAGATCGATCGAGCTAAGAAAGGACTCTTCAGACCACTGAAGAGAGTGTACAGTCTCTGGTTTTCTGGAAGAGAAGTGGTGGTGGGGACGGCATCAGTGATATGGGCTTGTCTTGAATGGGCCCAGAGACTGGCCTGGCCCAAGATGGACTAGACGTGTTTGGCCCATTTACATATTCAATCTCTCTATCGGAGCTCAATATAGTAGGGGTGTCATAAAATAAGTGAAGACTAGAAGTGAGCATGGCCGGATCTAGGGGTGAGTGTTGAAACCCGCTAACACGTCCTAACATGCCCGCTATAGGTCTTAACTCGGTGTGACCCGGACGGATAATGGGTCAAAAAATTTCATCCCCACTTGGCGAGGCCGGTTGCGGTTTGGACATCTAAAACTCAGCCCAACTCATAACCCCTCAATGTTCAATCCTCCTCCAGATAATAAGAGAGAGAAGACGGGTTGCGGCAATGTGTTTTGATTAGGTAGGGTGAGAGAGAAGAGAGAGTGAATGGTATAGGTTTGAAAATTAGAAGAACATGTGAGGGTATTATAGTCTTTTCAATTCAATTATAATAACTCATTTTACTCTAGAGAGTATCTTAGTCATTTCACATGTCAAAAATGTTAAAAACTAACAAAACTGGACGAAGAAGTGTAAAGTGAAAATTTGGCACAACTTAGATGTGCCCATCTGGAAAAAAATATTCTAGATGTACCCACATGAAAAAGAGACATATCTAGGGATAGCCACCTCTAATTATCCCTCTAATTAATCCTATAGTTATTATTGCTACTCTTTCCACCACCTTGCTTCCAAAAATGACAAATCAAATCAGTGGAAATGACAAGTTTAAACTTAAGTTTATTAATGTTCGAAAACGAATCTATTGGTGTATTAATTTGTCATTTCCCCTAAATATAATTTTGTGTAAAATTTAAAACTAAATGCATGCCGTTTGCAAACAACGTGCAAGTTGTGTGCAAACTACGTGCACGCCGTGTGCACATAAAGTACAAATCAATTTCTGTCATAAATTTCACACAGTAAAATATATTGTCGACATTTAAAAATAAAGGTTGCCCTCATCTTAGAAGTTTTTTGATCCATCACTGTTGTGAGTGACTGCTCACTAGGATTGTGTAGATTGTACTATTATTGTTAGTTTAAATATTTAGTTTGATCGGTAGCCTATATACAAGACATTTTCCAGATGTCAGTAAGAACACTAATAACCGTGACTAACCGGTACCGACCAATATTGGTCCAACACTAAATTTATTTTCAATCTCTACCCTTCACTTTTATATACTTACCCTTTTCTACATGTACATGATTCATCACTCACTCACTCATTCTCTCTCTTAGCCTCTTCACTTTCCTCTCACCACACCTGACTCTCTTTACTTTATCCTCATCTCACATCACACGCTCTCTCCTTTCTTCTCACCCCTACATCACTTTTTTTTCTCTCCTAGATTTGATTTGCAACTCCTTCTTCCTCTCTCTCGTTTCTCACCAACAAATCTCACTTCTCTTCTCTGGCCTCTCCAGCCTCTCCGCTGATAAATTATTTCATTTATACTATGAAAAATTCTTTGAACTAGACTGCGCACTGAACGGGAGAATGGCGCACCCACGCTTTCAAATCCCAGTTGATTTAGCAGCTGAATTAACGTGTGAGATTCGCCATCGCATGAATATGACTGGGTTACTTAGGGAGACTTTGCTCATAATATAAGACGAAGTGTTGATGGCGCACAAGCATTCCTTTGAGGCACTGTATAAGAATCTCAAGGATATTCTCTAAGGGAATTGTGAGGGCAATGCCTATAAGTCGTTCGGGGGTTATCGTTGTGTGTGGTGGTGATTTTAAAAAGATTCTACATGTTATACTACAGGGAGCTAGGACGGATATTGTGAATGCATCTTTTAACTCACTTTATTTGTGGCAGTCGTTCGTATTATATGAGTTTGATGAAAATATGAGCTTGTTGAATGAGTAGCCAGAACTAATGCTTCGTCAATGAGTAGCTGTCGGTAAATGACAACTTTGGTTCTCCTAGTAAAAATGCGAGGCAATATTAATTGTTAAGCTTCTTTTTTTTGAAGGAAAAGAGATTGTATTGTGATCACTATGTGTACAAATTTAGAGAAAAAAAATGACCAATTAGATCTATGTTCACCACAAGAACTCAAAACAAAACGTGCATCTTATACTTTAATTCTGTTTTAATACAACAAATACTAACTTATAAAAAGGTTCTTAAAAGTAGAATCACCAAGGCTTTCTAAACCTCCTGTAAAACCCAAACACACAAATAAAAAACCACTCTTCACGACTCCACCAAACAAACTCACCGGACTTTACCAAACAAACTCATCGAGAACTATGATCAGAATTTCTAAGCCATGTACATTCTTTGTCTGGACCCCAAGGTGAGCCCTAAAACCAAACAAATACAACAACAACTAGCAAATAACTGAAACGATTTGCCATCACAATAGAGAAATAATATTATTAATATTAATGTTATGTGAAATACAATAAGAAAATGTCTTGTATATAGGCTACCGATCAAACTAAATACTTAAACTAACAATAATAGGACAATATACACAATTCTAGTGAGCAGTCACTCAAAGTAGTGACGGATCAAAAAACTTCTAAGATGAGGGCAACCTTTATTTTTAAATGTCGACAATATATTTTATTGTATGAAATTTATAACATAAATTGATTTGTACTTTATGTGCACGCGGCGTGCACGTAGTTTGCACGCGACTTGCACGTTGTTTGCACACGACATGCATTTAGTTTTAAATTTTACACAAAATTATATTTAGGGGAAATGACAAATTAATACACCAATAGATTCGTTTTCGAACATTAATACACTTAAGTTTAAACTTGTCATTTCCACTCACTTGATTTGTCATTTTTGGAAGCAAGGTGGTTGAAAGAGTAGCAATAATAACTATAGAATTAATTAGAGGGATAATTATAGGTGGCTACCCCTAGATATGTCGATTCAAGCTTACCCGTCTTCTCAATCGCGAGCTTGGCCTTTCTGTCTCCAGGCTGGACGGACAATCGGCCCCTACGCAAACCAGTCCGATTCAAGCCTGTTCACCGTGCGTCTCAGCAAGGACGGCGTCGGGCTCGCGGTGGTTGCTGTCCTCGACGGCTCCGCGTTGATTCCATCCTCGAACAACGCTCGTTGGAACCCCAAATCCCATAAAACTCTCAAGCAAGTCCTCCTATTCTATACACCATTTTTTATTCTTGACCTTGCGTTTGGCTCCCAAGATTACTAGAAAATGGAGTTGCAATTTGTTCGGGAAAGGTAATAACTGAAAAACCTTTTGATTTTACTTTATTTTCTCATAAATCGACAATCGTCAAGCGATTTGATGAACCTAATTTTTTGTTTGTGCTTGTATTTGCCCTTTAATCGATTACCTTGGCGTTGTTTGGTTGATTGGATCGATTGAGAATTAATTACTTGCTTAGCATTGTTTGATTGATTGGATCGGTTGAAAATTAGTTTTTGAACGAAAATGTTTTGATTATCTAGATATTAAACATCAATAAAATCACTATTTACATCAATCACAAAAAATTGAAATGATATTTTATGGTCATTTTACAAATTTACATGAAACGGGTTTTAGAAACAAATTTTAAAAATGGGTTTTAGATATATTAAATGACACGTATTAGTTGAATACAATTGAACCGAATAAACAATTGAGCCGATTAAGCAATTGAATTGTTTGGACCAAATCGATGACACATATTTGAAACATATTAGATTAATCATGAAACATATTCGATGAAACCCAAACATATAAGATGAACATAACAGATAACATATTAGATGACACATATCAGATGATGTATATCAGATGACACATGTCAGATGAAACATATTAGATGAATCTAATGATTAAACATATCATATAAACTAATGAAACCACTGCATTGAACCGATAAACGGTTTACAAGTGATATTTAATTAAGAAATAAGATTTTTAATTAAGGAATATCATATGATACAAATAAAATTCAAAATTTAAAAACAAGATATTTAATTAAGGAAATAATATTCAAAATAAATAAGGGTATAAAAATATGTTTATACCCCTCTGATAGTATAAAATGACCAAAAGAAATTTACAATTAATTCATATTTACATCAGTTTGTCATTGATGACTCAACATTAAATTTAACCGTTAATTATTGATGCGTTTTAAAATTTATTGCAAATCAAGGTGTTTGCTCTTGATCAATACCCCAATTTATAATATTGAAGACATGTTAAAGCATTAATCTTTATTCCATTAAAAATTAATTATACTATATATTTGGCTTGAAATGAAAAGCATATTATTTAGGACGGAAAATCAGTTGAGTTTCTATAGATGTTTTATTTGTTAGATATTTAGTTTAGTTTTGTTATATTCGAACCTAAACATCAATCCCTTAAAATATTAAGGGTAATTCAACTTAAGTCACCACAAAAGTTTGTAGTCTCACTTAAGTCGTCATAATTCTAATTTAATTTCTGAGGTCACCACAAAAGTTTGTAGTCTCACTTAGGTTACCATAATTCTAATTTAATTTTCGAGGTCACCACAATAAATTTTGTCTCACTGCTGGTCTATTTTTATTTTGAAAAGATCAAAATGTCCCCCATTTGTTTTCAAAATATGTCACTTCTCTTCAAAAGTGCCATTTCCCTCCACTCCACCGCCGACCACCACCTTCCACTCCTCCCCTGACCACCACCTACGACGTCGTTTTCTTCACCCATATCCTCCATCTAGTTGTCCTCACTTGTTCTCGCTTCGGCGTGGTGGGCATGTCCGTCTCTGGGTGAGGCAATTTTCCGACATTAGCACACTTAAAATTTTGTCTGCATTTATAAAGAATTAGAAGCATAACCTATTTAGTTGTGCTCTATATGTGAACCATTTGGTTGAGAATAAATTTTGGCGGGACCAAAGCTTTTATATTGGATATTCACTTATTTTTGTTGGGCATTCACTTTATTGGATATCACTATTGCTATTGGATATTTACTTATTTTCGCTAGACATTCTCGTATTTTCAATGGCCAAAGTCATTTCTCACACTCTAATAAAAAAGTTTGGTTCTTACCTAGTTTGTCCTCTTATATTCATATAAAAAGAGTTATATGTTATTGTATACAATACAACATCAATATTATTATTCTTTGCAATAAGTCTATAATATTATAAAGGGGTAATGACAGTTGACTACACCCAACTATGTCACGTTTCAAATTTAATACCCTAATTTTCAAATTTTCATTTGGGATATCCAAATATTAAATAAGCGACACTTAACCCAACTTCTGTTAAATCTAACTGATTTAGTATGTCAAAAAAGTCTAAAATGCCCTTAATAGTTTTGATCTGTTAAACCAGTCTGATTGGTTCAATTGATATGATTATGAAATGACTATTTTACCCCTAATTGAATACACAAGTTAACTAATAAATTGAGGGCAAATTTGACTTTTCACTTACACAATTAATAATCTTAATTATTTAATAATTAAATACATATATTATCATTAATTATATTATTATTATTCATTAATTATATTGTTAATAATCATTAATTAATAATTATCTTAATCAAACCCTAATTAAACCAACACTCTCTCAGCCACTCCCGTCACTGGCCGTCTACTCAGCCTCCGCCGCCGACCTGCTTCTGGCTGCACATGTGGCTTCCTCGTTTGTCTCATCTGCGAAGGGACATGCGAATTCGAAGGCTGCACCTGCAGAGGGCGCGGGCTTCTCGTATTCTCGCTCCATGCTGTGCTCGAACGACGACGCCGGACGATGGCGCATCGTACTCTGCCGGATGATCTATGCTCTGCAGAGGGCTCGACAACCAGATCTGGACTCTACAGAGGGCACGAGCTCGAATCTGGTGGCTTTGTCGGCGAGATCTGGTGGCTCCGTCGCCTCAAGAAGCTCCTCGACAGAGGAGGCCGCGGCGGAGGAGGCTGCGACGGAGAAGGCCGCGACGGTTTCGCCGACGAGCCGTCCGAACAGTCGGCCAGATCTGGCCTCGGGAAGCTCCTCGCCATGGATCCAAGCTCGCCCGAACCACTAGATCCTCGCTCTCGACGGAGGTTCGCGACTGAGGAGGCCGCGAGGGCACCGGTCGGGGTCGCGGGGAGGTCGTCGGTCGGGGTCGCAGCTGAGCGCGGCGGCAGAGATTGGAGTGGCGGCAGAAGTAGGTTTAGGGTTAGATTTAGGTTTAATTAATGATTAATGATTAATAATAATATATTTAATAATTAATCATTAATAATCAACTAATGATAATATATTTATTTAATTATTAAAGAATTATAATTATTATTTGTGTAATTGAAAAGTCAATTTTGCCCTCAACCCATTAGTTAAATTAGTTGTTCAATTACGGGTAAAATAGTCATTTTATAATCATATCAATTGAACCAATCATACTGGTTTAATAGACCAAAACTATTGAGGGTATTTTAGACTTTTTAACATATCAAATCAGTTAGATTTAACAGAGTTTTGACTAAGTGTCGCTTATTTAATCTTTGAGTATCCCAAATGAAAATTTAGAAATTAGGGAATTGAATTTGAAACGTGACATAGTTGGGTGTAGTCAACTGTCATTACCCCTATTATAAATGAATGTGAAATTGTTACTTGAGTCTAAAACATATTGCTCACTCGTCAATGGTTTTTGCATAAAAAATTGTCCATGCTAGCTATAGTCTTATTGGTCGCTTAGTTCGGAAGAAAAGCACACATATCAACAATATTCAAACTCAATTCAACTATTTACAATCGATTGGAGTTTGATCTGTTAAACAAAATTGATTAAAATGGCAAAATGACATGTGTGTTAACTAGTCAATGGATCAACTTTAGCCGTGATTTTGGAACGTTTCGAATCGACCTAGAATGATGTGAAACTCGTTTACATAATCTAGGATATAAGAGCTTTCCAACGGTATATCACAAGCTCTAAACGGACAAGAGGTGAATGAGAAATTGAACCTCGAACATGACCACTTGAAATGGTGTTGTTGAGAATTTGCGTTGTTTGCACTTGTTGGTGTTTCTTAAAAGTCCCACATTGGAAGTAGATGAACTCTTCACATGGTTTATATACCATGACACTTCCATGAACTTGTAAGAATTACAAGAAGTAAGACTCTCTCGCACGCAGGGGGTGGGGTGCAAATAATTGGGCCAACGAGCGGGCTCTGGGCTTGAACATTGGGTGCGCCCGCACGACGTGCGGGTCGCGAATGTTGCAAAAAATTGGTACGCCGGAAGCCCGTCATATTTTTGCCTTGGCCCGCAAGACTTCTCAACAAAGTTTCCAAACTTTAATTGGGAAATATTTTATTTCCGATACACTTGAATTGGAAAAATAAATATTCTCGAATTACATGCTTTTGGGAAATATATTTTCGGAATAATTTGCTTGCGGAAATATTTTAATTTAAAATATGTTATTAGGAAATAATAATTTTCCCAAATAATATTTCGGAATTAAAAACGTGGTCAAATGCTATTAAAAGAAAAATATTTTTTCATTGGAAAATAAGAAAAATATTCCAAGATTTTGTGTCTTTCTCCGCAAGAAAGAAATTCGTAATAATTTCTTTTCTTTTCCTCGTTTAGGTTTTGACCTTCCATGAGCCTATAAATACATACCTTCTCTAGAGACGAAATCATAACGAAAACTCTCGTACCCGACTACCTCTCTCTAGTTCACTCTTCTCTGATTCTCTTTACATCTCGGTTCTGAGTTCGACTACGATCGTCATTGTATCCTGGAAGCAATTTGACCATACGGGGCCAATATTGTCTTAAGAAAAACGGATTACCGTGCCTCGACGATAATCTTTTCTTCCTCTTTCTGTCCAATACCGAATCACAGGTCAAGTGCTACGTATCTGTATCTGTATTTTTCTTCATATGTTGGATTAGTAAAAGCTTTATATTTCATCTGTTCGTCTCTCATTTATATTACATGTTTAATGTATGTTTGAATTCTCAATTTGCGTTTATAGAATAACAATGTTCTAACATGATCATCATTTGTATTCCAGCTTAGATCGACTATTTACAATCAATTTGAATTTGATAATTATCTGTATTCAAGCTAAAATCAATAATTTACAACATATCTTCTGTTTACCACTTATTTGAGTTTGACATGTATTCAAGCTTTTTTTTCATCGATCTGTATCCAAGTTAATATTGGTGATTTACAACATACTAGGTTGTAGCTCCGCGCGATGCGCGGTGTTATTTATAAAATATTATTGAATAATTAAAATTGTTTAATATGCCCAAATTTATTTTTAAAAGTGAACTATTATAAATTAAATAAAAAATTTGCAAAAAAAAAGAAAGCAATAAATTAAAATAAATAAATAAATATCAATAATACTCCAATAACAACATAACGAACAATTCAAATAAATCATTGAATAAGTCTCGCGGATTCCAAAATATCGAGGAATAAAAAAAAATAGTAGATGATAAACAAATATTTGTATAAAAGTAATTTATGTACATGTCGGCGACATATCACAAATGATAGCTTTTTAGTTCCTTGAACTTAATTGATTGTCTCTTAACTGCTATTTATTTCTTTAATAACATGGAAAAATCAGCTTTAAAACACAAATCGCGTCAGGATTTAAAAATTTTACTATCTTATATTGCACATTACCAAATAATTCACTTTCTTGCCATCACTGCCAATATTTGTTTTGTTGCTAAATCTGTCTGAAGTAGTCTACTCCATCAATATTTCTTCTCCAATCCATCATTCGTTCCCTAAAAATCAACACGGCGGATCAGAATATTGCATAACCAAGCGTAACAAAAAAATTCATCAAAATCTAATGGATGAGACAAATATCGATTTATTTGGTTAATGAATTGTATCTTATATAGAGACACGTGATTAAAATGTATACAAATTAGTTTAGAAAACGAATTGTAATCCAACAGAATTCTAATTAATATTAAATTTGTTTGTTATTGATTTTTAATTGACTTTGAAATGTATCAGTATATTACGATAAATCATTGAATTAAAAAAATCAGAATTTTTAATTGAGTTTTAATTGTATTAGTATACTACAATAAACTTAATTAAGTTTAAAACGTATTAGGATACTACAATATATTAGTGTTTTAATTTTTAATTGAGTTTGAAATGTATTAGTATACTACAATAAGTTATACCTCTCCCACGACTAATGTTTTCTCGTATTTTTGAGTAATGTTCGGTATAATATACGCACACATTACCGTATCCTGATAAATAGAAACATAGAAATATTTAATAAACATAAAAATAACATGAGTAAAATAAAGAATTAAATATCAAACCTTCTTTCGGCGAGATGCTGGGTTAGTTATCTAATAATATTCAAAGGTTTCTTTCAAAAAAAAATATATATCAAACCTCCTTGTCATGATGATCATGTCTAGATAGAGTAGTTTATCTATTTTTGGGTAGAAGAAATTGATAACTACTAATTGAGTTCCGAATGAAGTACTCATGATTCATAATTACTGAACAACTTGTAATTAATTTGTGATTTAGAACTAAGAGTACAATTATGTTTAAATTGGGATTGATGATTAATGTGAAAGTTGACTCTTACAAATTAATTTTTAGAATTTTCATATTTATACAATTTTTAATTGATTTGAAGTCTAATCCTGTTCTGCATTAAATTAATTCAAAATTTTCGAAATTTCTTTTTTTTTTTTCTATTTCCTATTTCATTTCAAATCTAGTTATAATTATTTTAAAAATTTTCTTTTTCTTCTTTTTTATTAGAATTACTAAATTTTACAAAATTTTCTAAATTAAAATTTTTTTAATTTTAATTCTTGCAACTTTTGCAGTTGGTGAACTTGCTATGTGTGGTTATTGGATTGTAGTTGGTGAATTTTCTATATGTATTTATTAATTTTACAAAATTTTCTTACAACTTATTGGATTAATTCTTTCAATTAGTGGGTTGTAATTAGTGAATTTTGTGAATTTTTAATTTTACAAAGTTCATTCTAAACTTTATGAATTTTTTTTTAATTTTAATTCTTGCAATTTTTGCAATTAATGAACTTGCTATGTGTGGTTATTGGATTGGAGTTGGTGAATTTTCTATGTGTATTTATTGGGTTACAGGTGAATTTTCTGATTTTTTTTAATTCTTACAACTTTTGCAGTTGGTGAACTTGCTATGTGTGGTTATTGAATTGCACTTGGTGAATTTTGTATGTGTATTTGTTGGGTTGCAGGTGAGTTGTTAGTGGTCATTTTGGGCATGAAATTAGATTCGATTAGATAATCATAATGAAACGAAATTAAAGAAAAATATGTGTATTCATATTATGTTGCTATGCATACAATATAAAGATGAATATTTGAGAAAGACAAATAGAAATAAAGAAATATATTCATAATATTTCCTTTTATGTTTTATATACAAAGTTGTTGTGTTTTCTATACAAATATTTATAACAATCATATATGTTTTATATTTGGTAGAAGGATCTCCAACTGAAGCAGAATCTTCTCAGGGAACCTGTGTATAATTGAAATCAAACTAATCAGTAAAGTGCGTGGCCTATCTAGAAACAAAAAAGGGTTATATTCAGAAGATTACCTGAGAAGCGCGGTATAATATTGATTTTGCAGTGCCTGATTCTATGTAATCCAGGAAGAGAAAGAATAATGTTCAGAAAATTACCTGAGAAGCGCTAGTATATAATTGGCTTTGTAGTGCGGGAGAGAAATAATTATGTAAAATTACCTGAGAAGCACATGGATTTTATGTTGCATGACAGATAAGTTATGGAGGTTTTGGACTCAGAGGAGAATAAAAGGAATGCTTTATAGAAGAGTTTGGAGGAGTCCTAATATGATGAGAGATGTAAAATAGTTAAAATTATTGTTGTAGTTATGTTTTTGTATATATGATTTTGAAAGGATAAGTATTGTGATGTTGATAATATAGCATATGAATACATGAATAATAAAGTATTTAAGAATGAAGAAATTTAGAAAAATAGGATTGATGCAATCTTTTCATGGGAGTTGCCACGTGACCAACATTAGAATTTTCCTTTTATATATGATAATATATATATATATATATATATATATATATATATATATATATATAGATTTAAGTTTGATCACCATCTATATTCATGCTCCAAATGACGATTTACAACACCATTACCAATATTCAAGCTTCAATAGGTGATTTACATTCTATTTGAGTAGGCTCATAACCTATATTCAGGCTCTAATCATCACATAGAATTTATTCGTGTTCGATCATTATCAATATTCAAAATCAATTTGACGATTTGTAACATATTTGAGTTTGATCATTATCTTTATTCAGGTCCCAATTGACGATTTACAACTGATTCGAGTTTCATCATTATCAATATTCTAGCTTCAATCATCCATTTATATCTGATTCGATTTTGATCATTACCTATACTCAGACTCCAACAAGAGGCTCACAACTGATTCATTAAGCTATGTACGTCTGATTTGACTTTGATCATTTTACAACACCGCCTTGTCAAACTCAGTTCAACGATTTACTATACTATTGTATATTTTAGTTTAGACTTATTTCATTTCTATCAAAACATCCACCATTTCATTCACAGACCTTGACATCATCTTGTCTCGTTATCGAGTCGAGCGAAGCTCGTTCCCGATCAGCCGCGTAACCTCCGACATAGTTGGCCGTTGGGCCGGAACGTGTTGCGTGCACAGCAAGGCAATTCGGACAAGGCGCTCCACCTCTTGGACGTCTACATTCGCATCAATCATGACAGGATCCACCACTTTTTGCATCTTGTTGTCCCTCACCAGCCCCGTGACCCAATTCAGGAGCATCGCATCCTCATTGCTCAAAAGCCGACCCACGTCAAGCGCTCGCTTCCCCGTCACCAGCTCTAGAAGAAATATCCCGTACCCGAACACGTCGTTCTTGACCGAGCACTTTCCCGCCACCAGATACTCCGGGGCTATGTGCCCCGCCGTCCCCCGCACTTGACTGATCACGTGCGTGAACTCGTTCTCTTCGTCGGGCTCAGAGTCGGGTGTCATTGGTGCGTTCTGTTGTTGGATCTCGGCGATGTTTGATTCGCGGTCGATTTCAGGCTCGGGCGAGCATTGCCAGCACGTTTTCGCCCCGGAGAACCATGTGCACCTGTCATTGGGATCTACTTGAGTTTTCGCCCGAATGGGTAGTTGTATGGATCCGTTGGTGTTTTCGTAGCTTCCGGACATAGTTCGTGTGAAGAGCTTGAAGCACGAGGATGCACACGGGTCATTGCAACAACCCGATCGCTCTGTGGACTCGTCTTTCTCTTCTTCTTCCGACTCTTCCTCCATCTCTTCTATTTCAGGAGTGTGAGCGGGGGAACAAGGCAGCTGGTGAGCCTGCTGTCCAAAGTTGACATTTTAGTTGTAGAGTTAGACTCGGTGTTTAGTAGAATGAGACTTCGTTGTAAGGTCTCAAAATAAAACCAAACCGATAAAATATCGAATCGATAAGAATCGGTTATGTTCAATTTGATTTTTGGTAAATCCAAAATTGAATTTTTTAATTTTGATTTATACCAATAAAATCGATTGAAAATGAACCGAATCGAGAATCGGTCAGTTTGGACATTTAACTTATTTTAAGTTGTCGATCTTCAAAATTAAGCCTAAAAGTATTAGACCAAAAATATATATTACAAATAGATAAGAACATGCTCAAAAGTGAAAACAATAATAATTGATCTGAATAGAAAACCAATCGGTTCAAAATCAGATCGCATCACGTCACTTTGACTTTAGGTTTTGCTTTCCAACAACTGAATTGATTGACTCATTTTAGACGCAAGTTGTTGGTTTTGATGATATAACTAATAAAATTAACATTTATATACATGTATAATCCCATTATTAGATACCTGTCGTTGATGTTCATCGGCATCGCGACCAATGATCTTAGCCAAGCCAAAGTCGCAAATAGCCACCTCAAAGTCTTCATCAAGCAACACATTAGAGGCCTTCACGTCCCGATGAACAATCGTGGAAACACACTCGTGGTGCATATAACACAGCCCCTGCGAAACTTGCAGGCGATTCGCCTCCGCTTAGGCCAGTCAAGCGGAGGCCTGTCGCCCTGCGGCCTCAGATTCGAGGCCACGCTTCCGTTAATAAAGAACGGATAGACAAGTATCCGTTCTTTATTTCCGGAAGCGGAGGAGCAGCAGAAGCCGAAGAGACGGAGCAGGTTGCGGTGCAAGCCTTGGAACTCCATCTCGGCCCGGAACTGCCGCTCCTCCGCTTCCGTGTGAGCTCTCTTCAGCCTCTTGACGGCACAGGGTGTGCCGTCAACGAGGTGAGCTTTATAGACCTTACCGAAACCGCCGCTGCCGATTATGTTCGCTCTGTTGAAATCGTCGGTGGCGGTTTTGAGCTCTCCGAACGAGAACCTTCTCAGGGGACGATTGTTAAAGAAGAAGCATTCTTCTCCAGCTCGAGCTCGGCCCAAATCGAAAGTACGCATTTTGAATACCATTTTTGTTTTTGATTCAGTGGAGCAGAGAAGACCCACAAAATGGATTTGAATTTAGAGAAATATTTATGCCGGTTTAAAAATGTCTTGTGTGATTGACTCTATCTCGTGCTTTCCAAGAAACTACCATCTCCAAGAAAGCCAATTGAGTTGTTGACCTTGACGAAGACTTGCTGTGCTAAGTTTCATATCTTTCTGTCCCTCTTAATCAATCTTGTGAAGCGAAACTTATCGGCCATGTGAACGGCGCGACTTGGGAGGTGTGCTTCGCCTTCATGGAAATTCATCACGATGAAAATGGCTAAGTGGAGAGAAAAGAGACCCCACCCTTGACGAAAATATGACCCCAAAAGTAGCCACAGTACAGTGATAACGAGGAGATCAAATATTTCATTTCATTGTACAAATATTAACGGAATGGATTTAAGATAAATTTTATAATATTTAAATCCATGTGAATCCACCTTGTTGATATCTTTATAGATAGAGACACAAATTTAAATCTCATAAACTATTAGTAACAGGTAGGGCTGCTCATAATTACCCGAAAACTGGAGGTGACCGAATCATGGCCAACCAGTGCGCGAACCGAATCGGGCCGAGGCCATGAGAAAAAGGAGCATGACCAACTACGCCATGGCCTTGACTTTGATCACATCTATTTGAGAGTTATGATGTGGTGCGTTACTACGTTTAGTGTTGACATATTTTTTAGCGCAGTGTGAAGATGTCAGCCAACATGTTGCGACACATTTGGCTTGACATACCGCGCGTAAGATTAGGGAAGTTTTCGATCTTTCTTATTTGGTTTTTAGAAACGTGGGACAAAGAAAAAACGAGTTAATACAAGATCAGACAACTCCAGCTAGAATAAAGACACGTTAGCAAGGCCAATTAATGCAGCAATGCCAACTTGCAAATAATGCAAGGAGGCAAAGGAATTCCTATTTGGAATTGTATTGCTTATTTGGAGTTGAAGACCAATTAGGCATGTAGAATTGCTATAAAAGCATGTGCTACCCCCATAGCAATTCACACGTTCTCTGTGCTTAATTTCAGAGCTCTTAACCGTGCAAGGCTTGCGGATTGAGAGATTGGATCTTTAGAAGAACGGTGTCGATCATATACATCAAAACGTGAGAGTTTGAGTCTTTATGATTTGTGGGTTTGTGTTCGTGATTGAAGACTCGCGAAGAAATTGTCGAAGACAACTACGCCGAGCATAGTCTTGCTCGAAGGGTAGAATTGAGACGTTCTCAAAGACAGGGGGAGTCCCTGGTCGAGGTTGTTCACGGTGAGATCTATAGTAGCTTAGGACAATAGCTTCTATGATAGCTAGTTGATGCTTGAAGTTGTACTATTGACTATCAAATAGTGAAAACCTTTTCACTGGCCGAGTGCCCCCAGACGTAGGTGTGGAGTCACCGAACTAGGTAAACACATTGCATGTCTTCTATATATTGCGTGTCTTCTATTTACTGTCCATTATATGCGTTCAGACAAGTTGTCGAACCAATTGTTACAACATTGTGTTCGACATCTTGTCCCTGTTACGAATCAGAATTTCATGGTACAATATGTACCCTACATCATCACATGTAATGAGTCACTCCCCAAAACTTAATTATTTTTCATCTGCTTTCTCTTTCCACCTTCTTCTACTTTCTCTCAAAAGCCAATCGTTGTTGAGCTCATAGAAAGTCATTTGATAACATGTGAGCAAACACCATCGTCACAAATAATACTAATAAAATTGAGTCGAATTCACATAGACCAAAATGAGTTCATTCAATTCACTTATTATTATCGATTTATTGAAATTGCGTAATTTGTAAGAATATGTGTGAGAGATTAATCATCAAAAACAACAAATTATCCCTGTGAGCAAATACAAAGATGTAACGATTATAGAGAAAATCACAGATGCTAGGTCTATTTTTGGTTAACAAATACATAATACAAAATGAAAAATGATGCAATAAAATGTTACCCTATGTCCACAATTATACCAACTCCGCCTCTTGATATTAGAGTTGGTCTAGACTTAAGATGCCTACTATTTCTTTCAAGCTAGAGATACCTGCAGTCTGCAAGAGACACGACAATTACGGGATGGCCATCTCGAACACGGCATTGCAAACATCGCGATCACATGACTTGACCAATATTATGCAACCAAGTTATAACCAACAATTCAAACATACATGCATCATATAAATCCTTCTACAACTTGGAAGCATTGTCGTGCTTATTTATGTTTTTAGCCATAAAGCTTTCTATCACACCGTGCTTCCATGGCCGCCTCGTATTTGGCCCTTACTTCATCGTGCTTGGATGTCCCGTCATGCTTAGTGATGCAGCGTACTTGGCTAGAAAGAATTATTTATCAAAATTCGTTGATTCACAAGAATATCGAAGATGATATATTTGAGGGAAATCTAGATTTTTTTTATTAAACATCAAAAAATAAATAACAGAAACATATAAGGGTACTTAAATAGTCAAAACCTAATTGTAGAAAAGAAAATCTTAAATTTATTAGAAAAGGAAACAAATTATTAAAATTGCGAAAAAGTGCCCGAAATTTCTAAAAGTGTGATTTTGACCCCCAAGATGACCTGGAAGGTAGAAAATCATCGCACATCATGGCAAACCCATGTATTTTTCTCAGAACATCGTTTCTACCCGAAAACATTAATCCTTTGTCGAAATCTGACATTTCTTCAATTTGCACTGCATCACTAAGTATCTCAGAAAAATTGCACGCTACATGATGCTTGCGCAAAAGTCAAACTGGCGTCCGTAGATACAAAATGGAGTTAAATTTTTTGGGATGTTACATTGGTATGTGAAGACAAATATGCGTTTTTCCTTTTTGATATGTGTTCAAATAAGTACTTCTCAAATTCTTTTGAGGATTACTTGGTATGTATTAGTTGCTACTTGAAGATGATTTGCCATGTTTGTTGAAGATCTTTGAGTACTCTTATTACAAGTCATTTGGTTTTAGATTTTTGGTATGTTTCGTTAAGATTCCATGAAGTATAAAGAAAAGGGATAATGTCACCTGACTACTCCTAAGATCGATGTTTTTTTCACCTTGGTACCCTGAATTTTATTTTTGACATTGTGGGTACCCTAAATTTGTAAAATTGTCACTGTTAGTACCCAAAGCCATTTCTGTCCATTTTTCTCAAAAATCTGTTAAATTTTGAGGTGAAAAGAATAAAATGCACTTATAAGTGTTTTAAATTTTCCAAACGTGCCATTTTGGACTCTCTCTCCCCTTTATCCTTCTTTTTCCTTCATCCTTCTCTCTTCTACACAAAACCCCCAAATCGAACCTCTCTCCTCTCCACAACCCTCTTCCTCCATAAACTGAAAACATATCATGATGATGAAACTATAATTAATATAACATCTCAATACATATAACATCAGATCCCTACAATCTTTCTAACGGAAAAACAATTTTTTAGGAACTAATTAGAACTTAAATAAATCATCATAGCTGGTCTTTTGCCCATTAATAATGAGTACTTTTTATCACTAGAGCCGTATTCATTCCCCTCAATTTCAACTTCCATCATATAAATAATTAATTCATAAATTATACTATGATTAATTTGTAATTTTGTCTCCAAATTCTCATTTCTTAATGTTAGTGAGTCAATCTCCAAAATATTTTATAAATTAGTTGATTTGATTATGACTATCATCGATTGGGCGGCTATTAATTAATTTAATTAAAACGGTTTTATAATGGGATCATGCTAATAGCTAATTGTTGTTTTATGCACCTTTTTAGTGGGGTTTATTTAAAAGAATATATCCATATATCATTGCTTAGCCATGTGCATCTATTTCAGACTCAACGTCAATCATATGTTTTTTCCAGTTTCCTCCATTTCTTTTTTTCCAAATCCCACACTGACCAAATAAATTTTCAGCTTTGCATTTAGTTGTATGTTTTGATTATTTGTTATAGCCCAACAAAATCTTAAGATGTTTGGGGATTTTGTGGAGGAGAGAGAAGGATGAAAGGAAGAGAGAGTCCTGAAAATTTAAAATCTGCCTCTAAGGTCATAAAATCCGTCTCAAATTTGCCCTGCAAATTATTGATGATGAGCAAATTATTGTTACAAATATATTACTAATTTCAATCATACATCAAAAGAAACTCGGACATCTTTAATAGCGCTCCTTATATTTAAATTAATATAGAGATTGATTTGCAATAAAATTAGGGTTAAGAGTTTGTTTTATATGCTCTCTACGTGTAAGCTATATATATTACTTTAATAATATTTTATACTTGTTAATTACAAAAGTTAGAAGAAGAGAGTGAAACAAAAACAATAATGTAATAAAAGAGAGAATGCATGATACAATGAGAGAAATAAAATGTAGAGAGCTTATTATCGTAGAGAGTCAAGAAAGAAAGCCCCGTTAGAGGGTAGTCTTTTCCACTCTCTAGGAAATTCTCTTACAACAAATAAAAAATACAAGACTTTTACTCGCTCATACGTAACATACTAACCCACCATCTCCCATCGGCTGCAAAAGTGTATATTTTATCACAAATCAACATCGATCCCTCCTCAACGGTCCATTTTGTCCAAGATTCGACCACACCATACTCTTTCATTATCCAAACCTGGTCAATGTCGAACATGGCACTGGCCTTGCCCGTACAGACCAGGCAGAGGCATCCATTCAGAACCCCCAATTCAAATGCACAATAAAAGTAACAATCCGCCGGATGCCCGACTTTTCCAAACTCCTCTTTAGCTAAATCGAACGAATAAATTTCCCATCCGTGATCAGAACTCAGCTCTCTATTTGCATTACTCCCACAGGTTCGAACCATCCAATGGATCGCCCCGTTGACGGGTTCAGTGGCATACGGCCGGCATCCTCTATGGTAGCTGCAGCGATCCCCTTGATCACGATGAAAACTGTTCAAATCCCAGCAGAACCCCCCGCGCCTCCTGTGCTTGCCTAAGTTGCCCTTGAGACCCTCAAACACTACGTAGTTCTTTCCGAAGAAGACGACAACCTTGTGATCGTCAACGACAGGGTCGTAACATATCCCGCCGAAACAAGGAGTCGTGCCGACGTAGGTGTAATAAACATCCCGGCAGAATTCGAGAATGCGAGCGTGCACGCCGCTCGGAAGCAACGCCAGGAGATCAGGATCCGGAAGCACGTTGAGCTCGCGGGTGGTCGGGTTCCACACCCTGATGTCTCTTCCACGGGTGAAGCACAACAGGCCGTCGCCGGATCCGATGATTGGAGATTTGGACTTCTTGTTGGGGAAACTGAAGTCGGAGATCTCTGGATCGTCGCGGGGACCGGAGGAGATAACGAATGCTTTGGTCTTGAATCGAGAGAGAAGCAGAAAAAGGGTACCTTGCCGCCTGGCGAAGGCGGGATCGGAGATGAAGGCGCAGAAGGGCTTCGATACAGACTGGAATCTGATCAGAGATTTCACCGGAAGCCTTGACAGTATGTCATTGATCACATCGGCGATGAATTCATCGGCTGGAGTCGCCATATAAGATTTTTGAATATTATGGGAAGAGATAATTAGTTATGGTTTTGAGTAGCCAAATATATAAAACTTTTAATTCCTTCCAACTCTGGAGTTGGAGACTATACTTACTTGTTAAGCAATGGATCAGGCTTTCGAATTACGCAATTGAGTAAGATTTTTTTTCCGAAAGCCAGAGTCTCTACAGATTAATTTTTTAAACTAAATTAATTCATGGGATAATGACATTTTACTAATACCTAATTATAGGGAAATGATATTTTTATACCCTAACTATTTTGTCTCTTTTTTTTTTATCCTGTCAATTTTTTTGTGACATCCTACCTCTAAAATGCTTAAAATACCCTTGGTTTAAAAAACTATAAATTGAATTAATTCAATTTTATTTATCTCAGGTTCAATTTGATTTATATTTAAAATGCAATTAAAATTATGTTCCAAAATCTAAAATTAAATTTGAACCATTTCAAATCCGGTTTGATAAATCAAATTGAACCAAATCTATTTTAATTTCTTAAACTAGGGGTATTTTAGTCATTTTAGCATAAGTTGTCACAAAATTTTTTGTCAGGGTATTGAAAAAGAGAGAAAATTAGTTAGGGTATGAAAGTGTCATTTCGCTATAGTTAGGTGTAGTAAAGTGTCATTATCCATTAATTCATTGATATACCTATACAATCAAAAATAAGTTATTCAATGTAAAATAAATATTTAAAATATAAATAAATAAGTAATTTATTATATTTAAAATATACTTAAAACTATAAATGCATCAATTAGTTAAAGTTTTTTTTCTTTCATAAAACAAAAGTGAAAGTTTTTTTTAATTCTAAGTATTTTTAATTTTAATTTTCTAAATTATATATTTTAGTTTTTTTTATCTAAATCCATCTATATCCGACTTAACTTGCATAGATCTGACTTAATCTGTCTGGCCAACTTACATTGATCTATTACATACAATTGGACCGATATTAATCTCTGCATAATCCAAAGGCATCTAAAAGTGTAGCACCGATGTCACATGTTCGACTTTTGGTGATTGTCGCCGGTTCCAGTAAATCGACCTTGAACTCTCCTATTAACGAAGATCTATTATTAAGAGGTTACATGATATGCACCAAACTCGAATTGTTGCTGAGTTCAAGTTGACTTAGTGGTTGACACTGTTCGCTCCCTGGTCTCAAATCAAAGTTTGAGGTTTAACACGATATTTAAGGAGTGTAGATATAAGGGTAGTTAGAAAAAGTGTAATCAGCCTGTAATTATTGACTGTTCATATTCTTCGGTTAGTTTTCCTTTTATTTAATTAGGCATTTATTTGCACTCTTTCATATCATTTGTACCATTTCATGTTCCTCCATAACTAAGTATAAATTTGTACATGATGAGGTTGAATACACTATTGGACTTTTTTTACATGCCCAAATAGTGTATTAAAGCTTAATTTTATTGATATTGTGATGTACATATTTATACTAGTCATGAATTAACTTGAAAGACTGTAAATAAATGCTTAATTAAGTACAAGAAATATGAACCGGAGAATATGAATCTTGAATTAAAAGTGACATAGTATTAAAAGAATGAAAATTTCACATAGCCACTCCCAACTAAGATCAAAACTATATCCATTCAACACAAGCCCATGTCTCTGTCTCTCCCCGTCTTTCCTGTTCCAGAGAATCGAAGACTGTAAAGATGTCAATGGTTGGGTTCGGGTCGGGTTTGCCTCAACCCGAATCGAACCCGATTAGCGTTATTGGGCACCCGACCCGGACCAAACCCATTGAGTTCGGGTCAAACCCGAAACCCACAACCCGACCTGTTTTATAAAAAATACTCTTTTGAAAATTTTAAAGATATTTTTTGAATATAAAAGAAAACAACATTGAAAAATGACATAATATTTGATAATTATATTTCAAGAAATTATTATAGCCGTTGAGTACAGATTTGTAGGAGCTTATTGACCATTTAAACACAGTCAATTTTGTATTCTATATTTGATAATTATATTTTCATTTATGATAATTAATTTTCATCTGGAGATAATTAATTTTCATTTTAGTATCAATGAATTAATTATAAACACTAAGTCTAACGTATTTGAATTTAATGTTAATGAATCACTCACTGCCCAAAAATTATTGTTTTTTATACCAATTAAAATTTTTTTCTGATTTGATACATAAGAGTATCATGATTATAATAAAAAATAAATATTAAAAATAGAATAAACTTATCAAAGAGAAAATAATAATTTTAGTAAGAAATTGTTCATTAATTGACCGACGAATTATGTGATGTATACAATTAATCACATTTAGTAAATTCCAATGAACACTTGAGACTGATTTGGTGATTTCTTAGGGTTTTTGTGTTATAAACTTTTTTTAAAAAATTAATACATACGGGTTTGGGTCGACCCGACCCAACAAAAACTCAACTACTCATTTGCTCAACTTGACCTGACCCCAAAAATTTTATGGTATGATCTGTTTTTAATAGGTTGGGTTCATAAGTGCCCATTGGGTTCGAGCTTTTTTGTCATCTCTAGGAGACTGTACTTTATTGTTGCAGTCTTGTAGAGTCATTTCTTATCTCGATCTGAATTGTAGGTACAAAATCAAAAAATGTGCAGTTGATAATGGTGGCTCTGCTCATAATGATTGGCTCATTTTACTGTAACGATGTCAAATGTAACATGTTTTAAATTTATTCTATATGAAAACCCGCACACTTCTCTACACCTTTTTCAATTTTCAAGCATTGCCAACATTCGAGAGTAGGTTCAAAAAATCTACACAAACAATGCAAATGGAGAAAGAAAATATTGTTTATTGCCCACATACATTACTACATATCTATACAAGTAATTAACCAATAACTATAAGTCATTTCTTAAACTAATTATCAAAAAAGAAAAATATGAATCTCATTTCAGTTGAGTGGTGCATCTAAACAACATATGTTACACACCATATCCATCATTCAAGTCCACACTTGTCCCTCACTCTTATCTTCATTATTGCCTCGTGTGTTCCCAGAAAAATAGTTATTTCTTGCACAAAGTTGTTACATATGGCCTTAGATATAGATTTTAGGCTTGAGTAATGCATATGAATAATAGTGTGCTTCGACACTGAAATAATTGACGAAAGGATTTAAACCTTGTTGTTATGGGAGGTCATTATCATTTGATATTGCCATTGCTTCCATCTGAATTGAATGTGGCACATCTATTGAATTGGATACATAAAATGGTTCATGTCCTGGTGATTGTATCATGGAGTCAGCCATCGAGTCTTATCCCATGAATTGTAATTGTATTTAACTAAAAATGCTGCAATATCAGCCATAACAAAGTGAGATTACCTCTTTTCATGACTTTGAGATTTAACAATTTTTAATTCAAGTTGAATTTCAAGTATAATCATCTATCCTAACTGTATCATATATAAATTGATGTACAAAATATCCACATACAAATAAAGTCACCACTTAACTATATAAATTCACAATAATGCCACATTTTAAACATTGAAAGTGCTTACTGTACACTAGTGTGTCATCTCTGCAATATTAGTTTAGAAGATTTAGGATGTTTTATTTTGTTATAAAGTAGAGATAGTTGGTATATATAAAGTTTTGTGGCATTGGTAAACATTTGAACACTATTAGTTAAAATACATTATCAAAAACATAAAACTAAAATTTGAAACATATTTTAATCACCAATAACCTAGATGTTGAATGGTTCTATCAATTAATTGTCATACCCAAAAAATAACTTAATTGTAAAGATGAAAAAACCAAACTTTGTAACGATCATTAAGCATCTGGAGATAGAATTGTTTGTTGGCACTGACACTCATCTCCTATACGGACCTGACATTCCGCATGAAATAGAAGAGAGTTGCCACTAATATAATTTTCAATCGATTTGTTCCTAAACTTACTTTAGATGAATAAAAACAAACTAAACCGAGTCTACTTCATGCTGAATACATTCATATAAAGTGAATCACAATAAAAAAAAAAGTATTCGAATACAGTAGCTTAATATCCATTCCAAATTTAGTAAGTGGCAACATACTAAATTGTAATTTATTTATATTTGTCCACTCTATCCAACTCCATGAACCAATCTCAACACCAACTCCGTCACTACTTTTACCATCATGAATCTTGCTAGTGTACGTAATACAAAATCCTCTCTCCTAGAGTAGTTTTCTAGGAGTCAATGGGACAATAATCGTGATAAATCTACAATATTAGTTGTAGTAAAATGTGTTTACCCCTAGTTTTTTCATTATTTTGAGATTTAAAAATTTTTAATTCACGTATAATTATCGATTATAATTTATCATATATAAATTTATGTACAAAATACTTAATTACAAATAAAGCCACCACTTAACTATATAAATTCACAATAATATCATATTTCAAACATTGGAAATGAGCATCAGACACTTTGTCTTAAATTTTAGCATTAATTGTGTTGAGATATAACTAGTCCATTAATAGGTTTAGTTGAGCTCTTACAAGTTATTAAGAAATCAGTGTCACCCAATGTATGTTAGTTTGGAGTGTTTTGTCATAGAGTAGGGGTGAGTGGTATATCACAAAGTTTTATGGCACTGGTGAACAATATGTGAACACTTTCTAGTTGAAAGGCACCACCAAAAACATAAAAACTAAAATTTTGAGACATATTTTAATCACCGATAATTTAGATTGTCGAATGTTTCTATCAATTAATTTCCATATCTAAAAAAACACAACCTAATTGTATAGATGAAAGTACCAAACCTGATAACGATCATTAAGCATCTTGATATAGTACTGTTTGTCGGCACTCAATGCATGCACAGAGCCGACATTCCGTATGAAGTAGAGGAAAGTAGCCGCTAATATCATTCTCCAATGATAACATGTAAAAATGTTTCTACTCAACACTCAAGAATAAATTGAGGGAATTTGTACCATTAATTTATCTTCATCCATTTTAACAGAATTTACGGATGTAAAATAGTTGAGACTTAGGACATGCAAAATAACCAAATAACCGTTAGGATTTGCCAAAAAATTAATCTTGCCCGTTTGTTTTTGTACTTATCTCAAAAATTTATATTATATAAAGGTGACACTTTTCTTGTAACTTATTATTATAATAAATATCAACCGAATTTAATGTATAGCTACGAAATAATTGTTACTATGTAACATATCATAAAACTGAGTTATTTTATTTTAATTTATAAACATAATAAATATTAATGAATTCCAATTTTTTTTCTAAAGTTATATACATTAAATAAAATATTAAAGTGCGTAACTGAAGATTTAGTTAAAGTAAAAGCATTGACATAAATAGGGATTCGATTTAAATTCTTATTACTATCATAAATGTATAACCTTAATTTATAATAATATTAGGAAATAAAATAAAAATCACATCACAGAGAGGATATTTTTTCCTTCTAATTTATTGGCATTAATGGTTATTATGAAATTATTAATTATTAATTAATAACAACACTAATTAAGAGGAGTTACGTTACATACACCAAAAGTATTATAGTATGTTTACTAATTAATAAATTTGGTATGAGTCAATAATATTCAATGATTTATTTAAGGAATTAAAGACTGAAATACTTAAATGTATACAACACTAATTAAGGAAATTAAAATTAATTAGACCAATAAAATATATAAATTCTGATTAAGGCAAGTATCAATTGATAACATTAAATAGAAAAAAATAAGGAATTTTGCATGTATAAATAAAAAAGTAATTTATATCTGATAAATTTATTATGAATTAATAATATTTAATGAAGTAAAATTAAGACTGAAATATTTTTTTTGAGAAAAACAGATCCATATTATTAAATTGTGTGCAAAGTACAACAAGATATTATGACATCAACTCTCATATCTACCTCAAGCCAGAGCTCTAAAAGAGCAAAATGGTCTTATTACAAACCATTCTATTACATGACCAATCACAAAACTAAACATGATAACCAAATAAAATCTAAATATAATCGGAAACAACATAGTAAAACACTCCAAATCAATAATGCATAGAGAACATTATGATGATAAGCAGTTCAACCATCCTCCTACACTTTTTATCTATCTGATCATCTACCGGAACCGTCACATCCCAATTCTGTCCACCGACTCCATACCCTCGTCACAAACGTACACAACACTTTGGCGACCCCTTGAAAGGCCAAAAAGCTCCCTCGCAAAAGAGACCCTTTAATAGTCCAGGTACATTTATATTCCGGCTTTGCCGAGCCGAACACTAGGGGATCAACTTGTGGGTCGATTACTTAGTCGATTTGCGCTCTCTCTTAGGTTTGACGGGGAAGAAAAAGTAAATACGCAATTTTTATGCCTTTTGATTAAGAAACTAATTACTAGCAAACAAATAAGTTAAGCAAACTACGTTAAAGGAACACTAAGTTAGATGCAAAATATTAAAGCGGGGGAATGAAAATCAAGTAACTAGCAACCACGAGTGTTAGACCGACGGCGAAATGCCAATCCAAGGTGTCAATATTCAAAATCAAGCAAATCATGCGTTCTAAGTTATAGGCGCTTATCCTCTCGGATTAAGCCTTTCCTAACGTAAACTACCCTCTCGGGATGTTACAATCGACGTTAGGAAGTACTAAGTACAACTATTTTCGAATCGAAGGTTGAAGTCTTGCTTCCAAACCCTTGAATCTAGTTATGTCCACTCTTAAACTTTCCTCTCGGACAAATTCTCAAGCATTAACTCTAGCACAACAATGAAAACCTACAAGCTCTCACTAATAGGTGCTCAAGTTATGTTCAAGTGCAAGATTCAAGCTCATATTACCACATGCTCTCACAAATAATAATAATAACTATCATCAAACATGAAATTCAAGTAAATTCACAAGCACATGCTCAAAAATGAATATATAACAAATTCAAATTGTCATCATCTCCTACAAAGGTCTAGCATCCATGGTCTTGAGCTTTTAGCCCAAAACCATGGTGCTCATACAAAATTCTATTAAGGAAACACAAGACTCAGGAAGTAGAGAAAAAACAAGCAATCCAAAAAACCCAAGATGGGTTTGGGAGCTCAAAGACCCTCTAATCTTATTCTCCTTGGTGAATCTTGATTCCTTGAAGTCTTCCCAATGTGTGGTGGTGGAATCCTCCTCCTACTCCTTGCCTAATCAAACTTTTGGCTGGCCTTTAATGGAGGGAAATGGAAGATGGTGGAGAAGATGAAGAAGATGGAGACTCTTAAAAGGTAGGAGATGGATGAATAATGAAGTGTGTGGTTCAAAAATGAGTTAGGTTTGGTTTTGAGTAGCTAAAATCCGAATTTTGGACCCTCAGGTCCGCTGGGCAGTCCGGACCGGACTGCCCGGCGGATTGCCTCTCTGCCAGCTCCTTCCGATGTCGTTTTGACCCTTTTCGAGATTTTCAATGGAAAACTTCCTTCATAAAAAAATTATAGGCATCTTTCTCCTATTGAATTTAGGTTCAAAAAGTTCTTGATTTGGATGTCGAATGCTCCAGATATGACCCTTGAAAGTTGACTTGGCCGAGCTGAAATGGGTTGCTGGTCAACCTCTTTGGCCGGCTGATATCTTGCAATCTGTAACTCCGATGACCTCGCTTCCTTCTTCAAAGTTGCAGAGTTTTCAAAGATCTTCATCAAGATGTATGATTTTGCTCCATTTGGACTTCGGATAAAGACGTTAATGCTCTTGCAAGATCTGCCAGCGCCATGATCGTGTCACTCACCCATGCTCCAAAAATGCTCCAATTTAGCTCCATCTCCTACAAAATACCAAAAACACACTAAGGATAAAAAATATCAAAATAATGGCCTTAGTGTGACCGAAACGAAGAGAAAAGAGTGTTAAGATGGGGGTTATTTGGGTCCGAAAAAGGGGCACAAATAGACCACATCACTCCTCTGGAACTTGGTACTCAGTTGAATCAGCACAAAAAACCGAATAGAAACACGTTACAAAAAAGGATGTGGGTTAAGCAGGAGAGATCTCATGCAAGTACGAGAACGAGATCGTAGATTTCAATCCTCTGCTAGCGATATTGATAAAAAGCTGTCATATTAAATAAGTGCTCAACATGTCAAAATCAAAATCGTAGTGCATTTGCACATTATATTGATCTATGATGGTTTATCACGAAGGTTCCCGTAGTTAGGATTTATATATATTTTTTCCGTGAAATATATAGTTTGAATATGTTAATTAAAATATATTTTTAATATGCACATCATGGAACGAAGATTCCTCCTATCCAATTAGGAAAAATAACTCAAGTTCATAGGACCTATCTATTGCCATCGCCAAGTATAATAGTGATTTCTTTTAACATTAATGCATCGATATACATTTTTATTTAAAATTATGAGCTACACAACACTTAGCCCGCTTCTTTTTCCCAAACACAAGCTTAACCCCAACCCACTTTCAAACATGTGAATCACAATAGGAATTTGACACTAAATTAATCTCTCATAAATGATGTGAGCAAGCCTCAGTGCTCATTTTGGTTCTAGAAGTTGTAGAACATAATCATTCCCATTGTGCTTGACTCTTGCAACACAACCTGCAAAATCGATTGCACATAATGAGTTTCCACCCGAATCTACAATATAGAAGATGATGATCCATGCCCTCTACAAAAGTAAGGCATTCAACTTAACATCTTCTAATTGAATAAGAGCCTGTTGTTGATTATTACAATTTTTTTCTTCAAAAAATAGGTAAGAATCTTACATCATTAATCTTTTGATCAAGCCTTTAGTAGCATTGGTACTCTCAGGGGTGTAAACGAGCCGAGCCGAGCCTCATTTTTGCAGGGATCGGCTCGGCTCGTGAAAAAAGTGTTCGGCTCGAGCTCGGCTCGGGCTAGAACGAGCTTATACAACTAAGCTCGAGTTCGGCTCGAAATAAAATAGACGAGCTCGAGCTCGAGCTCGGCTCGGCTCGATTTGGTTCACTTAAATTTAAATTTAAATACAAATATTAATTAAAAATTAAATAAATAATAAATGAGCCAACTTGAAATTGGTTTGACTTGATTCGGCTTGTCTAATTCTATTATAAGTATTTTACAAATATATAATTATATTATAAATATATTAATACAAATATATAATTCAAAAAATAATAAACGAGCCGGCTCGCGAACCTATCGAGCCTTAAAAGGTTAGGCTCGAGCTCGGCTCGTTTATTAAACGAGCCCAATCTCGAGCTCGAATTCGGCTCGAGCTCAATTATAACGAGCCAGAACCGAATATTTAACGAGCCGAGCTCGAGCGGCTCGTTAAAAGCTCGGCTCGTTTACAGCCCTACTCTCTGCATGTTAAAGTGTCATCCATTTGGTGCCTTACTCTATTTTGGTTTCTACTATTTCACAAAAATAAGAAGACAGGACATTCTGATAGAAATAATGAGAGATATATTATTGATGTGTGTATTGTGAATTACAAGAGACCTCTATTTATAGAGGTAATAGGAATTGAATAGGAAACCCTAATACATGTGAGAAAAGGAAATATAAATATAGGAAACTAAAGATAGGAAACCTAATATAATCTAACAGCCCCCCTCAAACTCAATGCGGTGAAACAAGAATTGAGTTTGAATCTTGATAATATTGAGTTGTGGAGGATGCACGGGAGGTGATGCGGCGAGGATTGAGGATGGAGGATGCGCGCCGATGTTTGATGTCTGATGCATGTTGGCTGATGTCGAGATGACAACGGCTGATGGCATATAGATGATGCCTGATGCCTGATGCCCGATGATGTCTGATGCATGCTGGCTGATGGCGAGATGACAACAGATGACGGCATATAGATGATGCCTGATACCTGATGCCCAATGATGCCTGATGCATGCTGGCTGATGGCGAGATGACAACGACTGATGGCATATAGATGATGCCTGATGCCTGATGCCCGATGATGCGTGATGCCCGCTGGCTGATTGATTGAGTTACGGGATCGAAGTGGTGGAATCAAGATCAATTGATGGCGAAGAAACGAGATTGTGCGAGGAAAATTAATAAGGTAAAAAGTAAAAGAAGAACCTATTAGTTTGAGAAAGAAAATAACAGAATAAGGGAAAAGACAAAAAAGAATAGAGAAGGTGTTTGAACTTGGTAGAGGAGATTCGAGATTGTCGAGTTAATTTGTTTGTAGAAGCGAGAGGCTAGAGATTGAGATTTGAATTGCCTCGCCCACCCGTCAGAATCACGAATCATCAACGAGTGGGCAAAGTGAAATATGCGTAGAGATTTGACCAAGGCTCAATTATACCTCTGATACCATGATAGAAATAATGAGAGATATATTATTGATGTGTGTATTGTGAATTATAAGAGACCTCTATCTATAGAGGTAATAGGAATAGAATAGGAAACTCTAATACATGTGAGAAAAGGAATATAAATATAAAAAACTAAAAATAGGAAACTTAATATAATTTAACACTTCTCTTAGTAAACAAACAGACTCTATCACATTCACATGTATCCAAATCACTGGATTGATGTCATTTCTCTTAATGTAGAAGAGCCCGTCCTTTTCCAAACTTCAGTGGAGCCAACTTCTTCACTACCAATACCTTCCATATCGTTGTGTCATCGACTACAACCATTTGCATCTATTGATATCTTGCATCTCTAAAATGTTCTCATGATAATTTAATATTCAAAATATATTTCATAAATGGAAGTCACTTTTAAAGTACAATTTTAATAATTTACCGTATCAAAAGATTGCTAGAAGTTATTGATAGAGGGGATGTAGTTCACATGGGAGAGTGCTTGCTTAGCATGCAAGAGGTATGGAGATCGATACCTTGCAACTCCAATTTGTTTCCCATGACAACTCAATGTCCAAAATACATTTTAATCTCTTGTAAATGGAAGCCTTTTAAGTACAATTTTTATCATTTCAAAAATATTGCTAAATGCTATTAGTAGAGGGCATGTAGCTCATGTTAGAGTTTAGCAGAGCTTAGTGATTATTTCTAGTGTACCCCTTATGATCTGCCATATGCTACAAGAGTAAATTATTCTGGCTAAATCAAACCAATAATGATATTGTTATTTAAGCGTAACTAGCTAAGAAATGAGATACTTATTTTAGTACTTCGGTTAATAAATTAAGCACTTTAATCATTTGGACAAGTCCAACAATAAAATGAATACATTGTATATAAACCAAACTAGGGTCAGTCCCGCAAAAGGGTGGTGGCGCAGTTGGCTAGCTCGTAGGTCACATAGCTAAGAGTAATCCTGAGGTTGAGAGTTCATTTTCTGCATGTTAAAGTGGCGTCCTTACTCTATTCTTGTTTCTGCTGTTCCGTAAAGCATAGCCTTATACATGCTCATGGTAGAATACCGAATTCTCTCTTTCAAGTTTTAATCTTGCTCATATAGAAAAGACATATTTCAAAGCACAATTTTATAATTCGTTACAAACAGATATTTTATAAGTACTGATAAATGGTGCCAGAGTAGGGGATGTAGCTCACATGATAGAATGCTTGCTTCACATGCAAGAGGTACAAGGTTTGATTACTTGCATCTCCAATTTTTCCCCAATTTTTTTGTATTGGTGTTTCTGGTGAATATATATTTTCTTTCAGATTTTCATTGAACCGTTCCTGACGACATAAGCTTTTTCTTCTTCTATCTTCCGTCCACATTTCATCATGAAGGCTTGAACTTAGAAGCATTGCGTTCATCACGTTCTTCAAAATTTGATTTTTACATTCAGCTACTCCATTATGTTGAGGCAAGTATCGTGCGCTTAGCTCGTGAATAATCTCGTTTTTCTCGCAGTAGTCGAACGGGAAGTTTGACCTATATTCTCCACCTCTATCGAATCTAACTCTCTTGATCTTTCAATCTAACTCTCATTCTTGAATTTGATGAACATTTCTTCAACCTCGTCTTTTGTTCGAACCAGATACACTCGGGTAAAACGTGAACATTCATCGATGAATGTCACGTAATAATGTTTACCACCTTTACTCCTAGTGTTCTTAAAATCAGCCAAATCTGTTTGAATTAAGTCTAGGAGGTTTGAGTGTCTCTGAGTCACAGGTTTACAAGGATTCTTCGTAAAATTTGCTTCGACACAAACTTGGCATTTGGAAAAATCCGAGTTACCCAATTTAGGTATTATAGACATACTTCCTAACTTCTTAATACATTTTTCATTGACATGACCAAATTTTGCATGCCACAAATTTATTGACTCAGTGAAGTAAATAGTAGTAGATGTATTCTTATTCATAACTAAATCAACATTGATTACAAAAAGTCCATTAGAATAATACCTTTACCAACAAATTATTTCTTGAAACTAAACACCAAGGTATCAGCTTCAATAACAGTCTTCAAACAAGCTTTGTTAAGAAGAGCACCCGAAACCAGGTTGCGGAGCAGAGAGGGAACACACAGAGTGTTGTTGAGTTCAAGCTTCTTCCCAGAAGTTAGCTGGAGTACTTTCTTTCCCGATCCAGTGATTGCAGTAGTAGAGTCATTTCCCATGTAGACGACTTCATCAGGTGCAACCTCCATGAAATCAGAAAACATCTCATTGTTCATGCACATGTGCCTGGTTGCTCCTGAGTCCATCACCCAATCAGCAGAGTTAGCGACCATGTTGGCATCGACTATCACAGCAACAATAATGTCTTCGCTCTCAACGATGTTGGCTTGATCAGAAGGTCGCCTTTTGCGTTTAGTGCATTGGCACCCCTTGTGCCCTTTCTTGCCACAGACCCAACACTCCACCACTTTAGTAGGTGTTGGATTTGAAGCAACGACAACAACAACACCGGGTTTTGCAAGTGTCTTCCCATATTGCTTCTTGAATTGTGCCTTATTCCGTTGAACTCCGATCTTTCCCTTGCCTTTGCCCTTGGAGTTGTAGTTTGAAGGACCGCCAGACTCCACAATATTGGCATTGACAGAGTGAATGGACGGGGAATCCATTTGGTTTTTCAGGCGATTTTCCTCCTCAGTTCGCATGTGGCTAACTAGCTCCTGTAGTAAGAGATATTTTTTTTCTTGTGTTTGAGGTAGCTTCAGTAGTCATTCCATGAAGGTGGAAACTTTTCCAACAACACACTTGCGAGGAATACTTCACACAACTTCATCCCTTCATTGACAACATCCGCCGAGAGATTCTCATTCTCGTGAACTTGGTCCATTATAGGCTTGCTATCAACTATCTTAAAAGCAAGCCATCTGCCGACGACATATTTCTTTTTACCAGCATTGTCAGCACCATATTTCTTCTCCAAGGCTTCCCACATTAGCTTAGTCGACTTGTGTACCATAAATAAGTCAAATAGAGTATTGGTCATTTGACTTAGAATATGATATAGAGCAGTTTATTGTCATTCCCGAATTTCTTAAGGTCATCCTAATTTTTTCTCAGAATGGCAGCTAAGGAGGAAGTTTGATCGGGAGCAAGGGGATCATTAACAGTGAAGGGAACAGGGGGGGTCATTAAACAACACATAGTCTATGTCTAATTGTTCAAAAAACATGAGGAGTTTTTGGGACCAGCGACGGTAATTGATACCGTCAAGTGGTTCCAGCTTGGAAATAGCAGAAGCATGTATGTTCGTGGAAGCAGAAGCAAAATTCATCTAAACAGATATCTAAAATTGCTTTCAAGTTGTAAGACTAGAATACCCGGAATGACGTGACACACAACACCTTAATGCAAGTCCTTTTGTTGTTGATATCTGGAAGATGAGCACAACCTAGAAACTTGAGTGTTAGAAGGTAGGAACCGTGACGTGGTATGGGAGCCACTGACTTGAAAACAAGTTCCGGTTAGACCGTGGTGGCGGTCTTGTGACGGATGCCTCCGAGGTTAACACGGTTATCCTTCTGCTAGCGCGTCCACTCGCACAACAGAGACTCAAGATTGCAAGACCAGAATCCAAGAAAGAGGTAAAGAGAGAGAGCAGCAAGTTTTGTATATTTTTGTTTCTAATTCACATATGATCAAGCTCTAGTATTTATAGGAACTCCATAAAATATCAAAATTGATGATCATAATGTTAGAAGACAAAAATGAAAGGTCTCCATTAAAACTCAAATAAATTTAGAAAATGAAAGATATCCATTAAACTCAAATAATTTCAGAAAATGAAAAGTTTTCATTAAAATTTGAATTTAAAATATGATTCATCTGAGATTAAAATTAATTATTTTTTCCCACAAAAATATTCTCAATTTAACCATGAGTAATATTCAAAAAGATATAAACTCAACACATGACACCCCTTTCGACTGGCATGAGCTGGATGTTGCATCGCTGCTCCAATATGGACATGACACTCCCCACATCTGTTTTGTTGTTGTTGTTGCAGAAGTATGTGCCTTCAAGTTCAAGTCGGTGTGTACACTCTCTCGTTTCTGAGATAGCTCGGTCGGTTTTTTAACCATGAGTTCAGAAAAGCCAAAGTCCGCGAGGGGCTCAAAGTTTTCCCCCAAGAGGATGTTGGCAGGTTTCACTTCGAGGTGAATGACCATCCTGGCACAACGATCGTGCAAATACGATATCAATTAAATGGAATGTAGTTTCTAAGTATCAGTGTTACTACAACAATACAACAGAATCACAAATATTGTTTGTAAGTCATTGAATTAAGCAATTGTTATACGGGGTAATTGCATATGCTTACTTTACATTCGAACTACTCTATATTTGTGATTTGGATTGAAAACATCTTGTTTTACTACAATATTGTGATTTCTATATTTCATGTGAATTATATATGAATACATGTATATTTAATATTTACTTAATATAAATTGAGTTTTGCTGATTTCTTCCCGAGCCCTCCCTAAATTTTCAGAACTCCTTATTTTTTGTGTTGCCGAGTTTTTCTCAGATCCGAGTTTTAGATCCTTGCGTACAAATTGACCCAGAACTATATAGACTAGTGTTTCATGCTTCTTATTGTGGCGTGCTCCTCTTTGGTTAGACTCCAGGCCTAATAGACTAGTGTTTTGGTTCAAGAGTGAATTCTAATGCGTATACATGCTTTCTCATGGTGTGACAAGAACCAAACAATCACTGCATCTTCTGGTAAGGCCATATTCTCCCCCAACAAGTTCTATTAGGTAGCAGTGTCAATTTAAGTAGAGTAAATTTTAAGATCAGAGTGTTTTTGTGTATGCAGTTGATCTTCTTTTCACTATTTCAGCCTCATTCTTTGTTTCTTTCCCAGTAGAGCCCTTCAATATGTATATACTTTGTATTGGTTAATTATCACTTTATCTCACACATCTTCTATGCAAGAGCATAAAATCAATAGAAACGTCCAAGTCTCCTCAGCTTCTGAATAGAGTAGCATTGTTGTGCAGTCAGAGCTTACATTTCTGATTCCATGAATTCAACTGAGCATGATGAGTATGAGCTGAATATGTCTTCCATTTCTTATTCCTTTGATACAACTGAATACCAAGTTTCGGAGGAACTGTGTTCTCCAACACGATGAAAACGACCCTTAGGTAATGCTTAAAACTTTCCTTTTTAACATAAGTACACTATAAGTTTACCTTTCTCTTCCTAATTCACAAAGTTCCTCTTTTTCTCTTATCAGATCACTAGAAGTTTACATGTTTACTATTCTAATTAGCTTGAATTTTATAAGCCATGAATGTTCATTTCAGATGACTCATAGACTGGATGGTCATTCACCTCGACGTGAAACCCGAAGGAACGAGTTCAGAACTAAACCGCATTATGTAATTGTTCTGGGTCCGGTTATTAAAAAATGAAAACTAAGGGGGTCCGGTCCCATTTTTGACAGTTTCGGTCCGATTTTGGACCCATGCCCACCCCTGCCTAGGTGGTGCTGTGACTGAGAGGAACAGCTCCGCGTTGGCTGATTCCGACGACGGGCCGAGCACTAGGTTGGAGTTGGATCCCATATTGGGCCTCCAAGGCCCGGTTTACTGCCATTAGTGATTTCTCGCGAAATTGGCAAAATTTCGGCGCCAAAACTACAAAATTAAAAATAATAAAAAGAAATGCAGCAGTCGCACAACACACTGGGTTGTTCATGGGCGGTTGACCCGCCCATATAAATTTTTTCTCACCTGCCCGTAAAGTTGCGGGTTGACAAAGTAAAATCCGTCAACCACCCGTAAGAGTGCGGGTCACAGAAGATGCAAACCGCATGAGTCTGCGTTGGTTACGGTTAGACTCGCACAACCCGCATGATTTAAGTTCTTTTGTAGAAATCATTTTTAAATTCTAGTGGTTTGTGTTTATATTTTATCATTACTCATGTAAAAACCTCAATTATTTATTATTATTAATAATATATTCGTATTGTATTAGTTTTTAATCAATTTTTTATTGATGCTCTCACAATCATAACCTGCGAGTGAGGCCCAATAGGCCGCCAGCCAATGCGGTTGGGCGGGTGAATCGGTTAGTGGTTGATATTTGAACACCCCTACCACACCGGCAGTGATAAAAGAAGAAAAAATAGAGAATCAAACCTTGTACCTCTCGTGTGCTAAGCAAGCACTTTACCAAGTGAGCTACATCCCCTACTTTGACACCATTTATCAGTGCTTTGAAAATGTCTGTTTGTAATGGATTATAAAATTGTGCTTTGAATTATGTCTTTTCTATATGTGCAAGATTAAAACTTGAAAGAGAGAATTCGGTACTCTACCATGGGCATGTATAAGGCTATGCCTTACGAAACAACAGAAACTAGGATAGAGTAAGGACGCTACTTTAACATGCAGAAAATGTACTCTCAACCTCAAGATTACTCTTAGCTATATGACCTACGAGCTAGCCAACTGCGCCACCACCTCTTTGTGGGACTGACCCTAGTTTGGTTTATATATAATCACTGTCAGTTTTTTCTTCTGTAACGGAGCATGTTTTCTGCGCCGTTACAAACTGTAACGGCGCACAAAAGCGTCTGTAACGGCGCACGCCGTTAGTGCGCCGTTACAATGACTACCGTCACCGTTACGTACGATGACGGCGCCGTTACGGGTTGTAACGGCGCACGCCGTCAGTGCGCCGTTACGAGGTGTAACGGCGCACCCCGTCAGTGCGCCGTTACAAACGATACAGAATAATAAAAAAAATTAAAAAAATTAATAAATATAAATTATTTTTATTTTTATTTTTATTTCAATATTTAAAAATTAAAAATAATATGAAAATGAAATAAATATTAATATTAATATTGAAATTGTTTAATACATTATTTAATTTACATAATATCTATGACGACGGGCCTCCAGGATCTGTAGACCTAGTCGGGTCAAATGGAGGTGGAGGGGTGACATTAGGGTTTAGTAACCTAAGCTGTTCTTGGAAGTACCGGAACATGTGCTCGTTTTGCTTGTTTTGGACGGCCTGAGTCTGACGTTCAGCGCGAATATCCGTAATAACCTCATCTTGTTGGCTGAGTCGAGTCCAGAGCTCCGCAATCTCCGCTTGACTACCATTGGAGGAGGTCGAACGTCTTCTCTGTCTCGGCGGTGCCTCGTAATCACTCCCGCAACCCCGGATGCGTCGTCCTCTGGAGGGTTCTATGGTAACTCCTCTGGCAAGCTCGACCTCGCGAACATGCTCGGCAGCTAGTCGCATGACCCCATCCTCTTCAGCGTCGGTTATCTTGTTTAGCGTTCCATCCTCGTTGTAGTTCGCCTCGTCATTCTTCCAATCCCTAAGCGCATTCTTAATGTAAAGCTGCAAAAAAAATTGATTAATATAATAAATTTAAATATTAAAATTAAAAAAATAAATAATGAAACTTACAAACTTCGGGTTGAGTTCCTCCTCCCCTTCCTGTGCATCATCACCAGGCTTAGGGACCTTGTGAGCCTTCAGTAAGGCCTCCAACTTGGTTTAATTTGCCAGTGTGGTGGTTAATTTTGCCAGTGCAGTGACCCTTCCGTCATCCTCCCCCAAAGAAGTCGAAATGGGACTTTGGCAGTGTGGTGGTTTAATTTGTTCTCGCTCCTCCGAATGGTACTCATTTGAGACCCAACTTGTTCTTGAAAAAAAAAGTAAATTGAATTAATTGAAGAAATGAAATTGAAATTAAACCTATTAAATATGAAATTAGTAATATACCTCGTTGGCATCAAAATGATGAACGAGCCACCGCCACTGGGACTTCTTCCCTTTCAGACACTTGGGAATCCCATTACGGTCTAGTCTAGTAGGGTCCACGTAGAGCTTGTAAAAACCGCTTCATGTTTGATTTTCGCTCCTTGTAAGCGCTTATGGCCGCCTCGCGAATCCAATTCCTAAGCTCATCGGAATCGGTCACTGCAAACAAACGCTGAAATTGACAAACACCACGTCAATATTTATAATACGTGGCATTTGAAAAAAAATGTGAGTAAATGTTGAAATTACCTTAAAACTCCTCCAAAATGAGTGGAACTCAGACGCCGGCAAATCCCCAAACGTCTGGTAGGAAGCGTCGCGTTCCCGAGCGAATTTCCCTATAATCGCCTTCACCCTTTCCATTGAAATCAGTCCTCCTGCGACATGTGGTCGACCGTTTTCCCAAGTGAAGAGCAACGGACCTCCGTTCATCTGAACTGCTCTCTCTTCTTGCTCTATGTTGAGGTCGACCTTTTGCTCCTTTTTTGCCCTGGCTTCCCAGCTCTTCGTGTTTAGGCAATCGACTTCCACTTTGTAATCGAAGTACAGCTCGTACCTCAGAATCTCTCTGTAGTGGAGGGGAAGGAGCCTCCACTCGTTCAGCGGGAGTTCTGACTCATCTGGCATAATGTCCTCTTCGGAGGGTCCAGCGATGTCTTCGAGCATCTCCTGGAAACTCCGAGAATCCGGGACATGGAACTGCCAGTCAACCTCCGTATGCCCTGGATGAGTCGGCTGAGTAGGCTGCGGCGGTGACGGAGTGTACATCTCATCCTGTAACTCCGGCGCTTGTGAAGCCTCGAAGAATGGAATGTCCATTCTGGCTCGCCTAGGTGCCCTAGCCTTAGGTGCCTTACGTCTCGGCTCCATTATCTGTAATTGTAAGCAGGAGAAGGTCATTTAATAACCGAATTACCCCTAATTCGGCCGGAAATGACCGAATTACCCTTTTTAAGTCAAATTGACCGAGTTACCACTAATTCGGCCGAAATTGACCGAAATAACCCTAATTCGGCCGGAATTGACCGAATTACCCTTTGTAGGTCAAATTGACCGAAATAACCCTAATTCGGCCAGAAATGACCGAAATACCCTTTGCAGGTCAAATTGACCGAAATAACCCTAATTCGGCCGGAAACCGAATTACCCTTTTAAGGTCAAATTGACCGAGTTACCCCTATATCGGCCGGAATTGACCGAATTACCCATTTTAGGTAACATTGACCGAAATAACCCTAATTCGGCAAGAATTGACCGAATTACCCTTTTAAGGTCAAAATGACCGAAATAACCCTAATTCGGCCGGAATTGACCGAATTACCCTTTTAAGGTCAAAATAACCGAATTACCCCAAATTCGGTCGGAATTGACCGAATTATCCCCAATTCGGCCGGAATTGACCAAATTACCCTTTGAATGTCAAATTGACCGAATTACCCCTAATTCGCCCGGATTTGACCGAATTACCCTTTTAAGGTCAAATTGACCGAATTACCCCTAATTCGGCCGAAGTTGACCGAATTACCCTTTTTTGGTCAAATTGACCGAATTACCCTTTGAAGGTCAAATTGACCGAATTACCCCTAATTCGGCCAGAATTCACCGAATTACCCTTTTAAGGTCAAATTGACCGAATTACCCCTAATTCGGCCAGAATTGACCGAATTACCCTATTATGGTCAAATTGACCGAATTACCCCTAATTCGGTCAGAATTGACCGAATTACCCCTAATTTGATCAGAATTGACCGAATTACCCTTTTTTGGTCAAATTGACCGAATTACTGAGCACTGAGGCTTGCTCACATCATTTATGAGAGATTTAGTGTCAAATTCCTATTGTGATTCACGTGTTTGAAAGTGGGTTGGGGTTAGCTTGTGTTTGGCAATAAGAAGCGGGCTAAGTGTTGTGTAGCTCATAATTTTAAATAAAAATATATATTGATGCATTAATATTAAAAGAAATCGCTATTATACTTGGCGATGGAAATAGATAGGTCCTATGAACTTGAGTTATTTTTCCTAATTGGATGGGAGGAATCTTCGTCCATGCTGTGCATATTAAAAATATATTTTAATTAACATATTCAAACTATATATTTCACGAAAGAAAAATATATAAATCCTTACTACGGGAACCTTCGTGATAAACCATAGATCAATATAATGTGCAAATGTACTACGATTTTGATTTTGACATGTTGAGCACTTATTTAATATGACAGCTTTTTATCAATATCGCTAGCAGAGGATTGAAATCTCCGATCTCGTTCTCGTACTTACATGGGATCTCTCATGCTTCACCCACATCCTTTTTTGTAACGTGTTTCTATTCGATTTTTTTGTGTTGATTCAACTGAGTACCAAGTTTTAGAGGAGTGATGTAGTCTATTTGTGCCCCTTTCCAGATCCAAATAACCTCCATCTTAGCACTCTTTTCTCTTCGTTTCGGTCACTCTAAAGCCATTATTTTGATCTTTTTGATCCTTAGTGTGTTTCCCGTATTTTGTAGGAGATGGAGCTAAATTGGAGCATTTTTTGAGCATGGGTGAGTGACACAATCATGACGCTGGCAGATCTTGCAAGAGCATTAACGTCTTTATCCGGAATCTAAATGAAGCAAAATCATACATCATGATGAAGATCTTTGAAAACTCTACAACTTTGAAGAAGGAAGCGAGGTCATCGGAGTTACAGATTGCAAGATATCAGCCGGCCAAAGAGGTTGACCAGCGACCCATTTCAGCTCGGCCAAGTCAACTTTCAAGGGTCATATCTCGAGCATCCGACATCCAAATCAAGAAATTTTTGAGCCTAAATTCAATAGGAGAAAGATATCTATAGTTTTCATGAAGAAAATTTTCCCATTGAAAATCTCGAAAATGGTCAAAACGGCATCGGAAGGAGCTGGCAGAGAGGCAATCCGCCGGGCATTCCGGTCCGGACTGCCCAGCGGACCTGAGGGTCAAAAATTCGGATTTTAGCTACTCAAAACCAAACCTAACTCATTTTTGAACCACACACTTCATTATTCATCCATCTCCTACCTTTTAAGAGTCTCCATCTTCTTCATCTTCTCCACCATCCTCCATTTCCCTCAATTAAAGGCCAACCAAACACTTTATTAGGCAAGGAGTAGGAGGAGGATTCCACCACCACACCTTGGGAAGACTTCAAGAAACCAAGATTCACCAAGGAGAACAAGATTAGAGGGTCTTTGAGCTCCCAAACCCATCTTGGGTTCTTTGGTTTGCCTATTTTTTCTATATTTCTTGAGTCTTGTGTTTCCTTAATAGAATTTTGTATGAGCACCATGGTTTTGGGCTAAAAACCAAAACTATGGATGCTAGACCTTTGTAGGAGATGATGACAATTTGAATTTGTTAGATATTCATTTTGAGCATGTGCCTGTGAATTTACTTGGATTTCATGCTTGATGATATTTATTATTATTATTTGTGAGAGCATGTGGTAATATGAGCTTGAATCTTGCACTTGAACATAACTTGAGCACCTATTAGTGAGAGCTTGTAGGTTTTCATTGTTGTGCTAGAATTAAGGCTTGAGAACTTGTCCGAGAGGAAAGTTTAAGAGTAGACATAAGTAGATTCAAAGGTTTGGAAGCAAAACTCCAACCTTCGATTCGAAAATAGTTGTACTTAGTGCTTCCTAACGTCGATTGTAACATCCTGAGAGGGTAGTTGACGTTAGGAAAGGCTTAATCCGAGAGGATAAGCGCCTATAACTTAGAACGCATGTTTTGCTTGATTTTTGAAGAAAAAAAATTGTAATAGTCAACACCAGGCTACTTTTGTAGAGGACATGGATCATCATCTTCCATATTGTAGATTCAGGTGGAAATTCATTATGTGCATCTTCTATATTGTAGATTCGGGTGGAAACTCATTATGTGCAATCGATTTTGCAGGTTGCGTTGCAAGAGTCAAGCACAATGGGAATGATTATGTTCTACAACTTCTAGAACCAAAATGAGCTCTGAGGCTTGTTCACATCATTACGTAGTGGTATTTGTTGGACTACCAAAATAGGCAGGAGATAAAAACAAAATATGGGGTGAATTCTCGACCTCAGGATAACTCTTTGCTAAGAGACCTACGCGCTAGCTAACTGCGCCACCACCCCTTTCTCAAAACTATGGGTTTTACTACTCATAGTAACGAGGAAGATCTCATCGTCGAGCTCCAACTCATGAACGAGGAATCCCGGAATCTTGCAAAGTTTTCTCTTATCTTTGTTCTCTGGGTCATTTTTCTTTTCATCGCCCAAAGTTTTCTTTGTATCTCCCTTTGTATCTTGAGGGTGTTGCTCTTTTTCCGGGATCTCGCCTATTTCTTTTAAACACATACTGGAGATGCAGGGTATCGATCCTTATACCTCTTACATGCTAAGCAAGTGCTCTACCACGTGAACTACGTCCCCTTTGTGAAATTTGTTTATCAGTGCATAGAATTTGTAAAGGATTAAAATTGTGCTATAAAAATGTCTTCTATCTGCAAAAGATCAAAATTATATTATTTGAACCAAAACAGGAGCAAAGACTTGTTAGAGAATCTCTGGTGATATTTCGTACATTTAATTAAGGGATAATTTCAGATACTACCCCCTAAAATATACCAAATCTCACTCAACACCCCCTAAAACCATTATTCTCATTAGCACCCCCCTAAAATGGGCAAAAATATCAGTTGTCAAAATTTTACTGTAAAAAGACCAAAATACCCCTCCCCCTCACCCCTCTCTCACCTCTCCCTCACCATACCCTCTCTCTCTCCTCCTTCCACCGTCGCCGGCGAGTCTCCCTCCGCCTAATCTCCTCCACCACCGCCACTCCTGGCGCTACCTCGAACACCTCCGCTGCCACTGTCAGCCTCGCTTTCCTCCCCTCCTTCGCCCCTCCATCTTCGTACTCTCTTGTGTTGGAAAGCCAGAACAGTGGACAAGCGGCGGGAGGGGATTGGCCGGAGGGAGGCTCACCGGAAACGGTGGAGGGAGGGTCCGGTGGGGCAATTTCGGTTATGGAGAGATGAGGGAGTGGTGAGGGAGAGGGGTATTTTTGTCTTTTTTCAATAATTTTTTGACAACTGAGATTTTTACTCATTTTAAGGGGGTGCTGGTGAGAATAATGATTTTAGAGAGTGTTGGGTGAGATTTGGTATATTTTAGGATGGTGGTATCTGGAATTATCCCTTTAATTAAGAGGGACAACATTTTGATACGCCTGATATCTTACGTGTTCGACGTTGATACAATCAAGTGTTACTTAACTTGTTTCGCACACACGGTGGGTCATTTTTTTTCCATATTTAGTCACGATTTGAAGCGGTTAAATGAGAAAAAAAAAAGAACTTGGGTGACATGATTTTTACTTTAAGGATAATTTCACACGACACCTCCTATCAAGGCAGAATCTCATATAACACTTTCTATAATTATTATTTTCAGAGGCACCTCCGTTAAAAATTGATGTTAAAAGACTAAATTTCCCTTAAATGTGTATTAAGTTTTCAAATCATGCCCTTTTACCTTCTCTCCACAACTTTCTCTCTCTTGAGCCTGATTCATATATAGGTGTTTATGTAAATATTACCTATGAAATTGTTGGATCCTCTTTACATCAAAACTGATTATTGCAAGTGATAGGGTCCAAACTTAGATAGAGGTGAGAAATAGAGAATTAGAGAAAGAAGGAGAAATTAGGGTTGGATTTGGGGAAGAAGAAGAGAAGATGTAGAGAGAGAAGAAAAAGAGAGAGGGATACACTAAGATTGCATTGATTCTCAACTCTTTCCCCTTTTACATGAACTGAAACCTAACATTGTGAACTAATACTTTGGGCCAACAACAACAATTAAAATAAAAGTCCATATAAAACCCATAGATTATTTTGGCTCGTATCAAAATATTACTAATCAGTTTGACTTATAGGGATGAACTAGAGTACAAACAATGTTTAGAATACAAACATTAGAATAAGTAATAGTCGTTGGAAGAATACCATGTACTGGTTGAGATGACACATACAAATGAAACCAAAGTATATACAAAAAATAGTCAACAGGGGCAATGATGTAAATTAGCTTTGAGGTGGTGTAAATCGTCTCCTGAAATCAAGGACTCATTGATTACACCATCACTATAAAGGATTCTCTAACCCACGTTTATAAATCATTAACTCCTTTGACCTCATATCTGCCATGGCAGATCCAACTTCTACTGAAGGTAACTTCTTGGTTTCTGTATATCAGAAACATTCAAATAGTATATATTAAACTGCCATTGAGAATGATCGGTATGGTGTAGGAACAACAACAATAACGAATGATTCTGCAGATCCACACAATACGACAAGTAATTCACGTCCATATTGCAGATCTGAATGATAGTTTTAATATTGAGTGTTTGATGAAACATTTCGTAATAGCCAATGGTCAAATAACAGATGAAACAAACAGATGGTCAATCGACGCCAATGGTGGATATGTGCCACACTGCCCAACAAGTTTCAAACCATCCATTGGAATGTCTTTTGCAACGTTAGATGGTGGTATTGATTACTACAGAACCTATGGTAAGTACTGCGGTTTCATGACCAAACTAGGTACTCAGAAGTCATCGAGACATGCGATCACTCTGATGTCACCACATGATGGATTATCAATTAAAATTGTGATTACCTTCCGAAATGTCCATCAGTATTAAATGTGGATGAAATTTTCTGAGCTCTCTGTCGGTATCAATCACTGTTAACAATATTGGGAGATATTGTCAGTATCATGTACTGATACAGGTAGACGAGGGTCAGTGATCATGGGTACATGGGTGACAATTAGAGAAAGTAGGTCTTTGTGTTATTTGTTTAAGATTTGAATCTTGCTGTAATGGTAACTATTCCATAATTATGATTTTGGCAACGTACCTAAAGTTTAAATCCAATTGTTGAAGATTACTATGCATCATTACTGAATTGTGTTAATCACTTGATGTTTTATATTTGTTTAAGATTTCATTCAAAAGAATTATTGTGTGTCAACATACATGTATATGTTCCATTCAAACTATTGATCTTTGATCTGTAAACAAATTAGTAATTGACGTTTAATCCCCAAAATATTATTGATGTTTCATCGGTATTCAATCTGTCATTTTGAAATAAAATTTTCATCATAAAAGATCGTCATCGCCATACAACTATTGATGTGTCATCAAGGTAAAATGTGTCACTATATAGTAAAATTTTCATCATAAACCATAGTTCCATCTGCAAAACAATTAGTACATGATGTCTCAACTGTCTCACTCCCAGCTATTGATCTTTCATTGGTCTAGTATGTGTAATACTTGAATAAAAGTATCATTAAACCACAAGGTTCCACACCCACGCCAAGTTGCGAGGCCACACTAATATCTTGAAACACATAAACTATGTAATTTGAAGTTAATTACATGGTGTGAGTAATATGACATGTACACAATGACACATGACAATTGCAGAATGAAAACATCAATATAGTTCATCTGCAGATGCTACTTGTCATGACACACATGGTATAGGAATGGTTTCAGATGACACTTTACATCACCAATTTCTACTTGGCATGACAGATGACTATGGTTGGTTACTGGTGACACTTTACATTCTCACTGATAACAACCGACAAAATGACTTATTAATAAAGGTAATCTACCATGAAAATTTAATCTACAATTACGCTCTAATTGATTTTTTAAATTTTGAAATTCGCAAAAATAATGTGGTAATTATCTCTCTGGATCAATCAAGAAATAGAAAATACAATACTGTCCTTCGGACCTACTGAAATGACACTCTAAACATCCACTTGACACATTATTTAGTTTGACTTGCCACCCCTTACGCTACTGAATCGGGTGCGTTCATCACCAAAACGTGTGGTGCAAAATCCGTTTGGATGTTTGTATGCCAACATTGTATTCTAGTGCGACCCTGACTTATATTTACCTCTGAATATAACTAATCAGTTTGAACTTTTCATGCATTGGTCTTTAAAATGAACATTACCATTGGGTTCAATTTTTGTGTAAGTTGTTGATCTATAGAGGGCGTGGTTGTGCAAATAGAGGTTGTATTTTCAACTAGTCAATCTGATGTTCGAGGGAAGTTATCAAGTCATCATCAAGTACAAGAAGGATCATCATTGGTGCGGGTCCGTTATAACTTAGTATTGACGTTTAATGTCCCATGTTGATTTCTCCCTTCAATTCAGTATATATTATCAGGGATGACAAAAAAATCTGAACTTGACGGGTACCTAATCAATCCGCCTCGTTCGGAATTGGTGAAACTCGATATTTTGCGGGTTCAGTTTCTGGTTTATGAGCGGGTTCAATTTGAGTTTTATGAACGGTTGCAGGTCGGATGCAGGTTGACTTATATCCTATCCAATTTCGACTCGCACCCGTACGAATTTAAAATAATAATAGTTTATATATTAATATTACATAATATAATTTACATTCTTATTAATTTTTATAACAAAAAAGTGAAAAAACTAAATTTTAATTACCAACTCACTAAAAAAACTTAAATTAATATAATATAACATATATTTATATTAACTTTTGTACTTGTATTGTAGAAGAAATTTGTTAATTGAATCAATATTTAAATTTTCAGGTCGAGTTTCAGGTTACAAATAAAACCCGTACCCGACGAATTTTTTTTGCGGGTCGGGCACCCGCTCACCATGAGCATTTTTTTGCTGGTCATGCACCCGTTCACGGTGAACGGGTCGGGTGCGGGTTTGGCTAAACCCGACCCGTTGTCATTCCTATATATTATGTTCATTTGTTCCTTCTTATGACTTTAGGTGTGTTGGTGCTATCCTCGTCCACTTTGAGTTCTATCCATTTTCATCCAAGGTATCAAGGCATGAAGGAGTGAAAAATCCAAGACGTTGCCATCCTCGTCCAGTATTTCACAAGAAGGTATCTCGCAACTTCACTTTCCCTCCAGATTGTCTGGACGATCATCCTGTTCATGAGATCGATGTCCTTAACCTCCAATTGATTTCATACTAACTGGGGGTCGCAGAGTCTTCAGAAACTAATGCCAAGATTGATCATATCTCATGATACGGATGTCTTCATTGGAAAGTATCATAGAAAGGAAAGGGAAAAAGACAACGGGCAACACCACCTAAGTAAGTAAGAAAAAATAGTATTTCTTAAATATATGTTTTCTTATTATAATACTTTCTAGTTACATGTTTTCTTATTCTTATTCGGTTACCTATTTTAAATAGGAATAATATATTTTAGGTCATACCTAATGTAGCCTATAAATAGGCATTCGTTAATGAAATAAAATATCATATTTTATTCTCATAAATTAGTTTAAGGAGGAGACTCTGTCAAGGACGAGTCTGCTATTATCACTATTGGTTTCAAAGATAGTTTTAGGGTGTCTAGACCCATAACTAGATCTTAGGAGGAGGTACATAACATCTCAGTTGAAGGTGCCACCAGAACTTTCAATTTTTTGGAAGGTATGAGATTCACTACAGAGCTTCCGATCAAGATGCTATCTGTGACATTTAAGAAATGGAGATTGATAGGGCTAAATCACGTCAAGAACCTTCATGATATCGTCTATCTTTATTTCATGCTCATTTTTTATGTATCTCTAGCTTCATTGTATGTCTCTCCTTTTGTAACCTTCAGTTCTATCTACCCTACTCGGGTGCGATATTTTTTCGCATTGTTTTATTACTTTTCAAATAAAATAATTTATTGATAAAAACTGTGAAGATGAGAGCTCTCAAGAAAAAGATGAAGAAAATGGACGGTGGCCAACCATGCACAAGTAATTATCAACAAAGGTACGATACTTAACACACATCAACATTACCAATTAGCTTGTACAATTTCAAGAAGTTGACAATTTATATATGATCATGTGTTGTGCTGAGGGAAGAAGGATGCAATGCCCCAATTACAAGCCCTCTAGAATAAGATAATTTTCTCTTCTTCCTAACTGAATAGATTGTGCACCTTCGTACTATTCACTTATTACTTTCACTTCCATGAAGTAAGAGATTTATGTGCAACTTCTATTTGCATGTTTATAAGTTTTTTAGTAATGTGTGTTTTTGTCCCTTCAGTTTTATACCCAAACAATATTGTGATCAATATATATATATATATAATTGGAATTTTAGTTATTTTAAACTTATTAATGCATTGAGCTCTGAAATGAACATTACCAGTCAATTCAAAACGAATTGTTTCGTTTTGAATGTATTATTCAAAACGAAGCATCTTGTTTTGAATGTATTTTTAGGGAAATTTGAGAATCCTTGTCATGTAGTGACATGAATAGGAGATTGATCATAAATAATAGAGTACAAAATTTAAAATTTATGTATATCTATGTATTTCTTCCAAAAATAATGTTGGGATATTGATAAAACTGATTAATCACTCGTCTCTCTTGCAACCCCGTTTTTGAAGTCAAAGATAAAGTCAGATTATTCTTCGTTGAATCTTAACTCAGATCAAGATATATATAAAACTTTCATTTATATTTGTACTTCACTTTTTCATATGATTTGAGAAGAAGGTTATTTGTTTATATGTTTTTCATTTGTGTTTAAATTTTACATCCGACGTGGTCCGATGCAATCCAATGTTATATAAACTTTGTTATTAATTATTTTAGTAAAAGGAAATTGTTATCAGGCATCAGTGTTATAAAATATCGGGAGATCGCGGCGAAATCGCAGAAATTTTCATATATCCGTGATGATACGGCAAAAATCGCCCCAAATACCGGTCAACTATGGTCAAACCGGATAATTTCAAATTAATTTCGATTTAAATCAATTAATTTCGGTCTAATTCGATCGGGTTTGTTCCAACACACTTAATCTGGTTTGACATTTATGTTATAAATTATATATAATAAATATCATTCATTTTCCATATAAACTATGAACTAAATATCATTCATTTAGGTTATGCCTCCGGTCCAATGCATTTAAAAATGATTAAATATCATTCATTTTGTTTTTAATAAATAATGAATATGAATATTTATTTATTTATTACATAACGGATTCTACCGCGATCTTCGCGCGATCTCCCCGAGTTTGTTAAATCTCCCTTCTTTTATTTGGTCGATATATCCCTGCGATCCGATGTCCATAACACTGTCAAGCATGCATATTAGTATGGGCAGCTCTTTTTATCCAACTTCAATCCACTCTGCTCTAATTTGTTGTAGTGTGTATACATTTGTTGGTTGTCTTAATGCTGCAGTGAAAAGTTGAACTAAATAAATTTACTTGCAACAATTATATACTCCTTCCTATGAATTTCTTTTATGACATTATGTTCACTTCACTTTCAAAACTAAACATTTAATCAAACAACGTTATCTATAAGCAAGACTTTTGGTTGTTCTTGGCGACGACTTGCCATTGACTTGGAAATAGAAAAATGTGTCCATGGGACCTGCGTTGCAATTTGCATAGACTTGAGAAGTCTCCAAGTCAATGACAAGTCCTCGCTACGCTAATTAAGTGATGGGTTCGTTTTAATATAAAAAGAAACCAAACCAAGTGTTTTCCAATACTCAATTGCAGCTCAGAATTGGATCCAAATACTCAATTGCAACTATTCCTAGTAAACCAAAAATGGGAAAATTTGGTCTGCTCATTGTTCTGCAGATGCTAATATTGTTGATGTCTTGCTGCTTGTGTGTCCGTTCGGATGACAAGAGCTCAATTGGGTGCGTAGAGGAAGAGAGGCAAGCTCTTTTAACACTCAAGCACAGTTTCGGAGGTCCCTTTGTTCATCATCGTCTTTGGTCTTGGCAAGGCCGTGATTGCTGCGGCTGGGATGGCGTAAGCTGTGACGAATCCACCGGACATGTCCTCAAGCTTGACCTGCGAGCTCCTACCAACATGATGGATGTGTCTTATTATTACTCGTGGGAACCATTGGTAGCAAAGGAGGTGAATCCAAGCTTGATGAAGCTCAAGTACTTGAAATGCTTGGACTTGAGTTTCAACGATTTCAACGGTAGCTCCATCCCTCAGTTCTTGGGGCAGATGAAAGGTTTGACTTATCTCAACCTCTCTTCCGCCAGCCTGGACGGAATTGTGCCCCACCATCTTGGAAATCTGTCCAACTTGGAGTCTCTTGATCTTAGTTGGAACTTTGATATATATGTTGATGACTTCAGCTGGGTATCTACTCTTTCATCGTTGCAACACCTTGTCATGAAACATGTGCGACTCAGTCAGGTAGCTCCTAGATTGTTGCAGCAGGTACTCACCCAACTACCTTCTCTTCTACATTTAGACTTGTCATATTGTCAACTCAACAACACCTATATAATAAGTCACCCCTCCACCAATTCTACATTTTTTCCTCCCACCCTTCGCTACTTGGGTCTCTCTGATAATTGGTTTTACGGCCCAATTCCAAATTCTCTTCAAAACCTTACATCCATTGAGTTTCTTGATATCTCTGTCAACCATTTTAATTCTTCGATTCCACTCTGGTTGGGTAATTTCAAGAACCTTCAGTCCCTAAATCTTGCTGATAATAAGTTGAATAGTCCCGACGGTGGGATATGGTTGATTTTGAGAAACTTATCCATTCTAAAATCGCTAGATCTATCATACAATCAATTCTCTGAGATCATACCATCATCATTCATTGGGAGATTGACATTTCTGAGTTCGTTAGATTTGTCAGGCAATCAATTTAGTGGGATCATACCATCATCCATTGGGAGATTGACATTTCTGAGTTCGTTAGATTTATCTAACAATCAATTTAGTGGGATCATACCATCATCCATTGGGAGATTGACATTTCTGAGTTCGTTAGATTTATCTAACAATCAATTTAGTGGGATCATACCATCATCAATTGAAAGATTGGCAACCTTAACAAAGTTGATTCTATATAATAACAACCTGAATGGAACCATTTCAAAATCACTTGGACAATTGTCCAATTTGACGATCTTAGATATATCTAATAATCTGTTGCATGGGAGCATTCCAGAGTTTGTCGGGAAACTTGTAAACCTAAGAGAGTTGTTTGTTGGTTTCAATGCCTTGGAGGGTGTTGTTTCTTCTAGGTATCACCTTGCCAATCTCTCATTTTTGAAAGCTCTTAGCTTGAGTAACAACCATCTGATCGAACTCCAAAGTGAGCCAAATTGGATACCTACTTTTCAACTTGCATATGTTGACTTAAGTTCTTGCAAATTTGAGAATGGACAGTTTCCTATCTGGCTCCGAACACAGAACCAAATCTTCGATTTAGATCTTTCCAACACAAGCATCTCAGATACCTTTCCACTGTGGCTTCTTGAAGACAATATATCCCCAGGATACTTGGATCTCTCTCACAATCAAATTAAAGGATCCCTTCCTTCTCATCAGGTAAATGGAACAGGTTATTTTGGTGAGTTTATTATGAGAGATAACATGTTAAATGGTTCGATACCCAACTGGCTTTGCAATACAGAGTTCAATTTAGGGACATTAGATCTCTCGAGAAATAGCTTCTCTGGGCACATACCAAATTGTTGGAACAGCAATCAAGACCTTAAAGTCATAGATTTATCATCCAACCAGCTTTCAGGGATTATTCCAAGTTCATTTCAAAACATAGCATCACTGGAATGGTTGTTGTTGAGCAACAACAGTCTGACTGGACCAATACCTATTGGCTTGAGCAAGCTAAATTTATCAGCTTTGGATCTTGGAGGCAACAGGTTATCGGGTAATATACCCACATGGATCGGAGAAAACATTCCCGTTTTGCAAATTCTAAAGCTGCGAAACAACATGTTTGAAGGGATCATTCCTCCACAGTTGTGCCTACTTTCATTCTTGCAAATCATTGATCTTGCTGACAATGATTTAGAGGGAAGCCTTCCTACATGTCTGGGAAATCTTGCAGCCATGACAAGTCTAGAATCTATAACAAATTATGATCCTGGGTTAGCATTGCCACCAACTTCAGATGAATGGAACAAGTCAAATATAAAACAAGTGTTGAAAGGAAGAGAGCTCGAATACACATCAGTACTAAAATATGTGATTAATATTGACCTCTCGGGGAATAGACTGGTGGGCTCAATCCCTCAACAACTAACACGTCTTTCAAGATTGGTTGGACTCAACTTGGCACGTAATCAATTTTCAGGAAGCATACCCAAAAATATAGGGGACATGAGGTCATTGCAATCGCTAGACTTGTCACATAATCAACTATCAGGAGAAATTCCTGATACCCTCTCAACATTGACATCATTGAGTTATTTGAACTTGTCGAGCAACAACTTGGAAGGGAAAATTCCACACGGCAATCAGCTCCAAACATTTAATGATCTCTCCATATATGAAGGCAACCCTCTCCTATGTGGACCTCCGCTGCTGCAACCATGCCCCGGAAACAATCCAACAAGAAATGGCAATGGCGGAGATGGCAGAAATGAAGAAAATGATAGTGCTTTGGAGAAAATGTGGTTTTACATAGTTGTGATGGCGGGCTATGCAACAGGATTTTGGGCCGTTGTTGGGGTTCTTTTGGCAAAGAAAAGATGGAGACATGCGTATTTTACGTACGTGGATGAAATCAAAGACAAATTTTATGTGGCTGTAGCTGTGAAGATGAGAGCTGGCCAACCGCAGTAAATATGAACTAAGGTATGATATACTTGATATATATATGAACAATACCAACCAGATTGTTCAATTTAACTATGCTGCAAAATTATATATATGATCATGTGTTGTGCAGAATGATGAAATGTTGAAAGAAGGATCCAAGGCCCCCAATAAGATAATCTTCTCTTTTTCTAAATAAGTAAATGGTGCATCTTCTCGCCATCCACGTAAGAGATTTGTATATGTGTAATTTCTATTTTTTTTGTCTAGTGATTGAGTAGTAATGTATGTTATTTTTCTTTTTAGTGTCATACCAAAAAATGTGATTTATGTCTTGGAACTTAACTTATTGGTTTGAAATTTTAATGCACTAGGCTTTAAAATGAATATTATTTTTGTAAGTTATCAATTATACAGGGCGTGCTGTGCAAAAAGGGGGATGATTTTGTAAGGGAAAGCTTCAATCCATAGCACTATTTTGAAGTTGATTTCATATTAACGTGATAGAATTTGAGTATCATGTATATTTTTCTGAGTTGATTGGAAATGACCTTAGATTTCATCAACACAAGACGCTGTAGACGATGGCATGAATCTCAAGGTTCTAACTTTTTCGTTCATCTTATTAATTACTCTTATGTGGTTCTTACGGATGTTGCCTATTCTATATGGTGGAAAGATGTCTATCCATATGTCGCGACCTAAGACGCTGATGCTCAAATCAGAAGATATCCATCCAGAAGTCTCGGACATCACGATCGAACATCTCGCTAGAAGACTTTCTGGAGTTTCTTTAATTAAAAGATTTTCGAATATCAGAAGGATTATTTCCGTATCAACTGTGCAGCAGCAAAATGAAACATGGAAGAGATGGAATCGGCAAGGCGCGTACGAGATCTTGTAGGAAACACTAAAGAGAGTCTCGTCCATCTTCTACAAATAGGTGATCGTTCCATCCCGTAGAAGGTGGTGTTGTGTAGCTATATCTTGGTTGATAATATACAGGGTCCTTGAACGTGTTGGACTAGCGTATTAAGAAGATGTATGTTGTAGCTAAGATTATAGCTTGTGTGTTCCAAACAAAGACTCGCATAAATATTGTTTGGATATTTAGAACGAACCCGCACCAGTGGAGGTGAGTGCAAACCTTTGAAGACGACGACAAAGGAGGAAACAGAACAGTGGGATCTGTTCTAAGAGTGGACTCGAGTTGGTGGCTCGAAGACAGGGGGAGACCCTGGGTTAAGTTCACACTAGTAATAATAACGTAGGGTTTAGATTAGGGTGCTAATCAAGAGAAGTTTTGTATGTGTGATTGATTACATATAGTAGAACTTGTTCACTGGCAGAGTGCTCCCAAACGTAGGTGATGTTGCACCGAACTGGGTAACCAACTCCTGTGTCGTTTAATTTCTGTTTGTTGTTTTGTTTATTGACTTTGCACCGGCAAGATGTCTCACACTTAGTTTCAACATCATACGAGACATCTTGCGTTTAACCAGAATTTCAATTGGTATCAGAGAATGCATCTTATTTCACTAGGTGTGTTCCTATTTGACAAATTCTGGTATTAAGTCATGTCTGGATCCAGAGAAGGAGACTCCGTCAACAGACCTCTTGTGCTAGATGGATAAAATTATGGATATTGGAAGGCCCGTATGACTGCATTTCTCAAGACACTGGATCACAAATCTTGAAAATCTGTGATCAATGGATGGAAAGCTCCAACCACTACTGATGATCAAAACGCCTCTCACATTAAGGCAGAAAGTGAATGGACCGATGTAGAAGACCTGGCTGCCCTAGTTAATTCTTGTGCACTATATGTCATTTTTAATGCAATTGATTAGGATGTGTTCAGGTTGATCAACACATGTGTGGTAGCAAAATACGCTTGGGAAATTTTGGCCATAACATATGAAGGAATGACCAAAGTTCGAGAGCAATACCACATGACACACTTTGAAGCATTATCCATGAAAGATGATGAGACAATCAGCGACTTCAATGTTCGGATTAGAAGCTTGGCAAATAAATCATATTCGCTGGGAAAACTCATGACATATGAAGATCTGGTCCGAAAAACACTTCGATCTCTTAGTCCAAGATTCAAGATGAAGTCGATTGCCATAGAAGAAATGCATGATCTGAAAACTCTTCAATTTGATGAACTAATGGGTTCATTAATGACTTTTGAACTCTCGTTTCCCGCTATAGATGGAAAACTCAAGGGACTTGCCCTGACAAGCTCAACGGGTCCCTCTCTAAATCAGGTAGATTCTGATATGATGATGATACTGATTAAGCTCTTTCTTTGATGGTAAAAAATTACAACAGGATCATGAAAAGATTCTCGAAAGGAGCTGGGAAACATGTCTATCATAATCTTAAAGACAATGTGCCAAACAAGTGCCAGAAGGATGTCGTCATCCTCAAAAAAGCTAGAAGATCTGATTGAACAGGAAAAGGCAAAGGCATCCAATGCCATGAATGTGAAGGCTACGACCACATCCAGAAAGAATGCCCAAACTTCCTAAAGAAACAAAAGAAGGGTTACAAAGCCTCCATGTCTGACGGAGAAGGAGAAGACATTAACGAAGAACAGATAAGCAACTACGTGGCTTTTACTGCACATTCTTCTAACCAAAAGTTTGCTATCGATGAATCAGAACTCTTGCCAGATGAAGTGATGAGCATTGCCTACGACAAACTATTCACCCAATATATAGAGGAATCCAAAGTACTCGAGAAACAAAGAGATATGATTTCGTCTCTCAAAAGACAATACTAGGTTGCCTGATACCCTCTCAACATTGACATCATTGAGTTATTTGAACTTGTCGAGCAACACCTTGGAAGGGAAATTTCCACACGGCAATCAGCTCCAAACATTTAATGATCTCTCCATATATGAAGGCAATCCTCACCTGTGTGGACCTCCGCTGTTGCAACCATGCCCCGAAAACCATCCAACAAGAAATGGCAATGGCGGAGATGGCAGAAATGAAGACAGTGATAGTGCTTTGGAGAAAATGTGGTTTTACATAGTTGTGATGGCGGGCTATGCAACAGGATTTTGGGCCGTTGTTGGGGTTCTTTTGGCAAAGAAGAGATGGAGACATGCGTATTTTACGTACGCGGATGAAATCAAAGACAAAGTTTATGTGGCTGTAGCTGTGAGGATGAGAGCTGGCCAACCAGAGTATCTATGAACTAAGGTATGATATATAAGTAGCACCAACATGTACTTTGTTCAATTTAATTATATATGCTGCCAAATTATATATAAATGGCATGTGTTGTGCAGAATGTTGAAAGAAGGATGCAAAGTCCCCAATAAGATAGTTTTCTCCTTTTCTAAATGAATAAATGGTGCATCTTCTCACCATCTCCACTAGCACTTCCTTCTAGTAACAGAGTTATGAGTATGAGTAATTTCTGTCTTTCTGTCCGGTGATTGACTAGTAATGTGTGTTATTTTCCTTTTTAGTGTCATACCATAAAATGTGTCTGTTGGTTCTCAAACTGCTTGCTTGAACATAACATCATCAACTTTGGTGCCATCCTCGTCTTTTGATTAGCTTGTTCCTGGAACCATGGGATTCTTCACTGAGTTGCTACTTTCCATCAACGGTGGTTCGTTGTTGAGCTGAGGGTGTCCGTCATAATCTCTTGCAATTTCTTCAGCATTTCAAGTCTCTCTTGAACTTCATAATGATAAAGCCTCCCTCCATGCATCAATTTTCTACTTGAGTGAAATCAATTCTTTCTTGACCTCATCCTTCTCCACAAAGCTATACTCCATCTCTTTGATGTCAAATAAGGTGAACAAATATTCCAATTTTCGAGTTTCCATTTCCAGCTTCATCTCCATACTTACCAGCAACAGTGAAACTAAGAAATTGATGGGGGGAAATTATGCCCAGAAAGAGGGCTCTCATACTAGTGATAGGGTCCAAATTTAGATAGAGGTGAGAAAGAGAAAATTAGAGGAAGAAGAACGAGAAATTAGGGCTGGATTTCGGTAGGGGTGTAAACGAGCCGAGCCGAGTCTCAATTTGGCAAGGTTCGGCTCGACTCGTGAAAAAAGTGTTCGGCTCGAGCTCGGCTAGGGCTCGAACGAACTTGTGCAACTAAACTCGAGAAAACTTAGATAAACTCGAGCTCGGCTCGGCTCGATTCACTTAATTTCCAGTACAAATATTTGTTGAAAATAAAAATAAAATACATAATTAACTAAATGAGATAATTCCACTTAAATCCCCTAACTTTTCAAGATTCCAACTTACCTCCCCTGGAAAAAAGAGGCTATCTCACAGCCCTCTTGGGTTTCCTAAAGTCCCACTTAGCTTAATTATGTTAACTTTTTTGTTAACTTTTCTGAAATTGACGAAAATGCCCCTGTATTTAAAAAATTATTGAAACTTTCAAATGACAAAACTCTCTCATACGAGCTCCATTTCGGGCTCATAGTATATCAAATCGAAGAGAATCGAAAGATCAATGACCAACCCCGTTAACTTTCTTTGTAAAATCTGTGACTTTTTTTGGAAATGACGAAAATGTCTCCGGATTTGAAATTTTGTTGAAACTTTCAAATGACATAACTCTCTCATACGAAATCCATTTCGGGGTTATAGTATATCATATCGAAGAGAATTGGAAGATTAATATTTTCTATTAATAATATTTTTACTAATATTAATATTATTTTAATAATTAATAATTAAAATAATAATATATTTAATTATTAATAATATATCAAAACTTCCGAATGACATAACTCTATCATACGAGCTCCGTTTCGGACTTATAGTATATCTCGTTGAAGAGAATCATAAGATCAACAATTCTGAAAATAAGTTTTTGTCCAAAATATTTTTCAACGACAACAAATTTTTTATAATCTTTAAAGTAATAATTAATTATTTAGATTATTAATATTTTTGGTAATAATTATTTATCAAGTAAAATTAAATCAATTATTAATAATATATAGACAAAAACTCCTTTCTTCAAAGTTGTTGATTTTTCGATTCTCTTCAACTTAATATACTATAAGTTTGAAACAAAACTTGTATGAAAAAATTATGTTATTCAAAAATGAAAAACGGTTTTTAAACATCGTTTTTATTTTTAAAAAATTATTTTTATACTAAAATTATTTTTTAATTATTTATTATTTTTAAATTAATTTTTATACTAAAATTATTTTAAAGATTATAAAAAATATGTTGTCTTCGATTTGATATACTATAAGTCCAAAATGGAGTTGAGAGAGTTATGTCATATGAAAGTTTCAATAATTTTTCAAATCCTGGGGCATTTTCGTCATTTCCAAAAAATAACAGATTTTAAAAAAAAAGTTAGTAGAGTTGGTCGATGATCTTTCGATTCTCTCCGAATTGATATACTATGAGCCCGAAATGGAGCTCGTATAAGAGAGTTATGTCATTTGAAAGTTTCAATAATTTTTTAAATGCAGGGGCATTTTCGTCATTTTCAGAAAAGTTAACAGAATTAGGCTAAGTGAGACTTTAGGAAACCTAAGGGGACTGTGAGATAGCCTTTTTTTTCAGGGGAGTTAAGTGGGAATCCTGGAAACTTAGGTGGATTTATGTGGAATTATCCCTTAATTAAATGTTAAACGATCCAGCTCGTGATTGGCTTGACTCGATTTGGCTCGTCTAATTTCATCATAGATATTCCCCAAAATTTTGAAAATATATAATTAATTAAATTTTAAACGAGTCGGCTCGGGAGCCTATCGAAATTTAAAAGTTCACGCTCGAGCTCGGCTCGTTTACTAAACGAGCCTAATCTTGAGCTCGAATTCTGCTCGAGCTCGATTATAACGAGCCTGAATCGAATATTTAACGAGCCGAGCTTGAGCGGCTCGTTAAAAAATCAGCTCGTTTATGGCCCTAGATTTGAGGGAAAAGAAGAGAAGACGTAGAGAGACAAGAAGGAGAGAGAAAGAGGGATAATATATCACTATATTGATTCTCATCGAATGACCATTTTGCAGATATCAAATGACCATTTTCCACATACACTTTTCCTTTGTACATGAACTGAAATCTGAAATATAATAGGGATAATTCCAGGTGGCTACATCTAGATTTTGCTGTTTTTCACCTAGGTACACTTAGAATTTTTTTTTTCAGCTGACTACGCCTAGAATGTGCAAAATTTTCACTTTACACTTTTCGTCCAATTCTGTTAGTTTTTAACGTTTTTTTCATGTGAAATGACTAAAATTCCCTTAAGGTTAAAACAATTATTATAATTGGATTGAAAAGACTAAAATGCCCTCACCTATTCATCTAATTTTCAAAGACATGCCCTCGCCTATTCAACTCACAGTTAAATATGGATTCCTCGTTCTTGGCTTTCCTCCTCCACCGAAAGCGGCTGTGCAGCTGCCACGTGTGACAGGCCTTCCTGTTCCCCAGCTAGGCTAAGGACTTCCACAACCTCTGCAACAGGTACACCCATCTCCTCCGCCTCTTCCCCTCTGGCACCGTCCACATTTATGTCCTCCGCAACGTCATCACCGCCAACCCCTCCAACGTCCAGCACATGCTCCGCACCAAATTCCCCAACTACCTTAAGGGCAAGCCCTTCTCCGCCTTTCTCGGCGACCTCCTCGGCCACAACATCTTCGTCGCCGACGTCCACCACTGGCGCTTCCAGCGCAAGCTCTCCAACCTCGAGCTTGGCAGCGTCTCTATCCACTCCTTCAAATCCGAGATCCTCTCCCGCCTCGTCTAGCTCTTGAAAGGCGCCGCCGATGACGGTAACGGTCTCCGGGTTGACCTCCAGGATGTTTTCCGGCGATTCTCGTTCGACACCATCTGCAGATTCTCCTTCGACATCGACCTGGGCTGCCTCGACCCGTCGCTCCCTCCATCAGACTTCGCCGCCTCCTTCGACCTCGCCTCCAAGCTCTCGGCCAAGCGAGCACTCTCGCCGTCCCCAATCGTCTAGAAGCTGAAGCAATTCTTTAATTTAGGCTTCGAGAAGGAGCTAAATGATACGATAAAGAGAATCAACTCCGTCGTCGAGGACATAATCGCCCGGCGCCGTGAGGTCGGCTCCTCCGGTGCATGAGGAGACGACCTGTTGTCGAGGTTCATATCCTCGGTGACCGACGACCGATACACTGAGGGACGTATTTGTGAGCTTCATGCTCGCCGGGCGCGACACGGTCGCATCCGCGCTCACGAACTTCTTCTGGTGTTAGCGCAGAATCCAATGGCATGTCTTTGAAAATTAGATGAATAGGTGAGGGCATTTGTCTTTTCAATCCAATTATAATAATTGTTTTAACCTTAAGAGTATTTTAGTCATTTTACATGAAAAAAAAGGTTAAAAACTAACATAATTAGACGGAAAGTGTAAAGTGAAAATTTTGCACATTCTAGGCGTAGTCAGCTGAAAAAAAAAATTATGGGTGTACCCAGAAGAAAAACAGTAAAATATAGATGTAGCCACCTAGAATTATCCCAATATAATATTGTAAACTAATAGTATGGGCTAATAACAACAATTAAAATAAAATCTTATATAAAGCCCAAAATAAAAGTCTATAGCCCATAACTTAGTTTGACCCGTATCAAAGCAGTACTTGAAAATAACACTTGGATCCAAAAGTCAATGATTTCAAACAATACTTGGGTGTGGAGAGCCATCATTTAGCTGTCCTGAGTGAGAAAAAATGGACAAGGAAGTTTCCTGGAAAATTAAGAATTCTGGGAAAAAAACAAAGGTCACAGCTAACCTTGGAAAATCCACCAAACCCCCCATTTTCAGTGAACTTTGTCTTTAGATGTAAATTATATTTTGAAATTTAGGATCTGTCACTTTCTGCATTGTCTCCTCCATTATTTGTTGCTCAACCCACAATAAAAACAGGCCCAGGTATTTGGGGAAAAATTATGAATCCAAATTCATACTCAACAAGTGACAAAAACAACACTTGGTCCAAAAAAAATGCAGTGGTATTTAAATTAAAACCTCGAATTTAAATACTAAAAATACTAAATTATTACTGAAGAAATATTGATGAAGACAAAGCAGTAAGTAGCACTTATAAATCAGAGAAAATGCCAAAATGGTGAATGGTTGTTGAGAGCCAGATTGAATCTGCACTTGGGCAGGGTTATTTTTGGAATTATGTATTCTATATTTAGGGGTTAATTAATTATAGGTGAAATATATGATTATTATGTATGAAATTAGTTGGTATCGTGAAAGGCGGTTCACTTTTGACCAATTTATATTTGAAAACTCGATAACAATAAATAATGATTCGATTTTGATTATATATTTTTTGCAAATTGATAAATTATGATTCATATATAACTCTAATAAGATAAATTAATGGTTAAATGATGCATTACAAAACAGGAAAGTGTCGGATTTCGACAAAAGACTAGTGTTTTCTAGGCGGAAACGGCGTTCTGAGCAAAACAAATTGCTTCGCCATGACGTACGATCGATTTCGGCCATCCGATGTCATCTTGGGGTTCAAAATCGCAATTTCCTAAGTTCTGGCACTTTTTGCAATTTTTATAATTTATTTCCTTTTCTAAAAAAATCGAGGTTTCCCTCAAATCTATCACTTTCGGTATTCGCAAGAATCAACGAATTTTGATAAAGAATTTCTCCTATCCACGTACGCTTCATCATTAATCGAGGAAAACCAAACTGAAATGTTTGGGAATTATAGCATGACTTTCAATTTTGAACGTGTGCCTGTAGATAATCTATAGCTTAGTATTTTAGAGGTGTAATCGATGGAAAACCTTAAGTTCATGTATAAATTTGAATATTTTATTTATAATGTTCAAGCCAGACCAAAATTAAACCCAAATTAAGAATTAAATTGAATTGAACAAATTGCATAATCCATAAAAAAATAGTCTGAATAACTAATTGTGGTCATAATTCAGGTTTAAAATAAACGTGTTTTACATTACAGCTCGGTTCTGTTCTAATCAAAGAATCACATTATATCAGTTTTAATCAGCTTGAACTTTTCTATCAATTTCATATATAATTCTCCAATGTTAAGAATATATCGGCCAGTCGAATTTGATCCGATTCCTTACCCATAGGATATGGGTTATAGATTGATTCTAGAGATAATTCCAGATAACTACACCTGGATATATCACACTATCACATGACTACACCTAGAATTTTTCGTATCAGGGTGACTACCTAACAATTTCAATTTTATCACTTATCTTTTTCCGTCCAAGTCCGTTACAAATCTCTGTTAGATGAACGTGTTAAGACAAAAATGCCCCTAGACCATTTGTTTAACCGAAACACTAAACTCCAGTCAGTCATTACGCGAAGACATTGAAGGTGAAGAGTCTGAACTTCAGTGGAACAGTGAACGAAGGAGATCGAAGAAGACGACAGTGAACGGTGATTCTCAGACCGAAACGGGACGCTTGTCGTTGTTGGGATAGTCTGAACTTCCATGGGTGAAGTAAGTCTTATTGTTTTCTAATCTGTAGACACAAGTTTGTACATTTGAAAGTTAGGGTTTGTGAAAAGCGATTTTTTTTTCGAAATTAAAGTTCAATTTTGAGTAATGAGCTATGATTTGTTGGGATTATAAAATGTATAAGTTTGGAAATTTTGAATAGGAATGTAGGGTTTGAAAACGTTAGCATTTTCTTAGTTAATTTCAAAATCATCTGACTAATTTCCATACGCATGTTCTGTGGCTTGCTTTAGGATCCTGGTCGGTATGTTTTTATACCTACCCCACAAAGACTTAGGGTTTTTGAAGTGTACCATGGTGGTCAGTTTCAAAAACCCATGATGGTATACAGTGGCGATAGTGTTCACCCGTTCTTTGTAGATGAAGATGAATGTTCAATTGGAAAGTTTATGTCTATTGTGGGGAACTTAGGGTACAACCCAACGAGCAAAGTTTATTGGAAAAAGCCATGGATGGAACCTGAGAATTCCATTACCGAGGTCGAGAGTGAATGGGGGGTTCAAGAACTACTAGCAGCGTATTCCTGGGAAGATGTTGCTCCATTGTACATCGTGAATGGACCAGGACCAAGTGCAATGATTACCCCAAAGGGTAGTCTTCTCTTACCGTGTGAACGTCGAGGTTGGAAACCCATGAAGGACTATAGAAGACCAAGAACTAAATGTCCGTCATATGAGTACATAACACCTGAAAATGCAGCATGTTTACGTATGGCTGAGTATGATGTGGAGAAGATGTTGAAGGAAAATTATCGAATCGCTCATGTTATTCCAAGTGACGATGAAGAGGATGGGGCTGATCGTTGTGGAGGACAGTCGAAAACTGTGGAGGCCTAAACCTGTGAGGGGGAAACCGTTGAGGCCGAAACTGGTGAGGCCGAATCTGTTGAGGCTGAAATTGGTGATGCCAAATTCGCTGAGGCAAAAGGTGAAGATGAAGCTGAAGTTGGTGAGGCAGGAAGTGATGATGAAGCTGAAGTTGGTGAGGCAGGAAGTGATGATGAATCTTCTGACGATCCAAATTTTGAAGAAAGTCCTGGTAGTGATTATGAGACTGGCAGTGAAGAAAATTCTTCATCTGAGGAGGAAGAAATCGTGGAAGAGATCCGCGAATGGTTCAACGAAATTCGGTTTGATCGAAAAGGAGAACGGATTATAGGTGAACTTGTAGATGAACCAATTGATGAAAATGAAGAAGGAAGTGATGTAGATAGTGATGAACCAGCTCGACTGTCAGCCAAAGCAAAAGGGAAGACCAAAATCAATGAAGAAGAAAATGGGGCTAAACAGTTAGCCAAAGAAAAAGGGAAGGCAAAAATCGGTGAACAAGACGATGGTGCTCGACTGTCAGCTAAAGCGAAAGGGAAAGCCAAAATTGATGAAGAAGAAAATGGTTGTGGACTGTCAGCGAAAGCGAAAGTGAAGGAAAAACATAGGAGATCCAAACCCGTGCAACCTCCAATGCAGCCTGCAAAACCACATATTATGTGGACAATGGAGTCTGAAATGAGGAAACCGGAGCTGGCAATGTATTCAACTTTTGAAGATGTGAAAGTCTTGCGAATTGTTTTCAAGCATTATGCAGCTCACCAAGGTTTCGAGTACAGGATATGCAGGAATGAGAGGTATAATGTGGGAATCCGTTGCGCTGTTAAGGGATGTAACTTCTGGTGTTGGGCCGGTCGAGTAGGCGATGAGGAAACCATGGAGATCAGGAAATGGCTGCCAGAACACTCATGCGGCCTAGCCTTACAGAACAAAAAAAATCACATCTGACTTCATCGCCATAAGGTATTATGCAATTTTTTTGCTGCGTTGAAATGAGTTTCAATATTTATTTACATTTATTATTATGTAGATTTATTCATTACAAGAGTTATAACTTGTGTCTAATATGACTATTTTGTATAGATTTATTCATTACATTCGAGGAAACCCCACCATGAAGATTGGCGTACTCCAGGATCTCGTATCCCGTAAGTTGCACGGCGTCACAATAGGAAGGTCATCCCTGTATAGGGCGTTGCAGAAGGGTCAAGAGATTATAAACGGAGATCTGAAGATGCAATACGATAAGTTAATGACATATGCGCACATGATCGAAAAGTCTAACCCTGGCAGCAAGGCGGTAGTGAAGACGGAAACTTACAAGAATCCTACTGATGACACGTACGAGACGCGTTTTGAAAGAATCTATATAAGGTATCCGACTTTACATATTTATTTTGTGAAGTGGTACCTATATTTATTAACACTGGTTTTATGGGGTGATTGTATACAAGGTATGGGGTGCAGAAGAAGGGTTTCATCGCTTCATGTCGTCCAATAGTCGGGATCGACGGGTGCCATCTGCGAGGCAGATTTGGAGGTATCCTGCTGTCTGCTGTTGGTTGGGATGCCAACGATGGAATGTTTCCGTTGGCATTCGCAATAGTAGAACAGGAAAACAAAGACTCTTGGATGTGGTTTCTCAAGGAGTTCTTTGATGACTACGGATCAAATGATGAAAGAGGATGGGTCTTCATGTCTGATAAACAGAAGGTACAGTAACTCAAATATCAGTTAGCTCATAATTTGACTTAGCTCATAATTTTACTGTTAATAATTTGACATAATTTTACTGTTAATATGATTTGAGTTACTGTGAAATCGTTTGTTTGGTTGACTAGGAACAAATCAGTACTAATTTGAAAATGTAAATTTTTGGTTTTATCTTTTTAATGTTTCAATAGTTACTGTTGTTGATGGGTCTATATAGTAGTTTCAGTCACATCATGGTTATAAAATTAGTTTTGATATATGACTTTGCACTGTTAATATGACTTGGCTCATAATTTGACTTTGCACTGTTAATATGACTTAGCTCATAATTTGACTTTGCACTGTTTATTTGACTTAGCTCATAATTTTAACATGAATGTTTGTTTATTCCATAGGGTTTGGTTGAATTATTCAAGGATTGGCTACCACAAGTGGAGCATCGATTTTGTATGCGACACTTGTATGAAAACTTCTACTTGAAGTTCAAGTGTCCAACAATGAAGAAGATGTTGTGGGCAATATCGAAGGTAACATCGAGAGAAAGATATTACGAAAAAATGGAGGAGTTGAGAGTTTTGAACGAGGATGCATATAAATGGGTATTGGCTAGACCCCCGGAAGGTTGGTGTAAGGCTTTTTTCACTAATCGAGCTAGGTCAGATATACAAACTAATAGCTTATCAGAGAGTTTTAATGCTTGGATTAATGATGGTAGGCATTTACCAATATACGACCTATGTGAGTTTATTAGGGGTAAATTGATGAACATGTTTGCAGAAAGGGTGGGAAAGTTTGACAATTATGGGGGTAGATTGTGTACTGGAATCCAAGAACAATTTGACAAAATTAAGAAGGCTGGTAGGTCTTTTATTGCTAGACCAGCAGGGAATGGGGTTTTTGAGGTGAAACAGGGTAGGCATAGTGCAATAGTGAGGATGAATGACAAAACTTGTTCATGCCTAGATTGGCAGTTAACAGGAATTCCTTGCAAACATGCAATTCGTGCCATTCTTTATATGAGACACATTCCTGAGGATTATGTGAACCCTTACTATACTGTAGAGGCCTATAACTCCATGAACTGTGACTTTATAGAACCTGTTCCTTGTATGGATGACTGGCCTAAGATTAAATGTCCGAAAGTCTTACCACCGAGAGTCCTAAAACCACCAGGAAGACCTAGGGTTAGGAGGAGAAAACATGAGGCGGAAAAAGATGACGACAAAACTAAACAACCAGGGAAGCCTTATTGTTCCCAATGTCACCAACAAGAGCATAATCAAAGAACTTGTTCTGCTATGGATCATGGGGAGTCTTCAAAATCAAAACAAAATGCAAAGAAACCCACATGTAAGCTTAAATTATTAAGTTTAAATTTTGTAAGTTTCAATTTGTAAGTTTAAATTTGCAAGTTTAAATTTTTAAGTTTAAATTTTGTAAGTTTCTCCTGTTTTTTTTAGGTGACAGTTCACAGCGACAAAACAAAGGGATGGCTACAAAGAAAGGCAAGAAGACTGGTCAGTACACTAACCATGCTGAGTTGACTGAGCTGATGGACAATAGGTTGGAAGCGGATGATAGACGTCGGGAGAAAAAAAGGATAGCAGCTGCTCAAAAGAGGGCAGCAAACAGGATGAATAGAGAGTGCACACCTGCTGAGATTAAACAGAAACACATGGCTGCAATTGAAAAGTTGAACAAAAGAGGTCAAAAACAGCTTTCTTTATCTCAACAAAGGCCACCAAAGCTTCCGGTGGTGAGGCCTCCCAAACCTGGACCTGGATTGGCAGAGGTCGAGCTTCCCCACCATAGAAACCAACAAGAGATTTAGATTTTTAAACCAAGATCTAGTTTTTAACAAACCTGATTTCATAAGTTCATAAACTTACTGCTCGTCTTTCAATTTTCAGTGGGAGAACAGAAACATACAAGAGGGTATCTTCATCAGGACACCGGGAATGCAGAGGAAGGGTAGAGGAAAATCACCACCACCAGCCGAGGAACCACCAACGAAGCGAGGAAGAAAGGGATGTGATGAAGAGAGAGGTTCTGGATCTGGTTCTTGCAGCCAGCCTTAATTGGTCATGTGATCTTTTATTACTTTTACCTACTTTTTGTTTTAAATGTTGACAAGCTAGATGATGTAAGGGTGAGGGGACAAGGAATCTTATGTTGGTCCCCCATCTTTTTTGGTTTGCTTGTGATATTTTGGACAATGTGAACTGCATTTGTCTTGGAATTGTCATTCCACGACTGAGTTTTGTTGGTATTTAGGACATAAGTTTGTCTTTCTTAAATGTCACTTGATATTAGGTTATGGTGAATTTAATTGTTGAGTTTTGTGCAAAAAGGGTTGGAAGGTTTCAGTTTTGTGCAAAATATTTCCAGCAAATTGTCACTCAGTATTGTTCACAAGTTAAGTACACATCAAATTACAAACAAGTTATGTCTAAATTTTGGCAAAATCTACACTTAAACATAAATTTTCATCAACCTTTGCAAACCATCAACATTAGACATCTTCTACATAATTCTTGTACATGATTCATCACCAATTCATTAACCATAACTTACCTTAAATCATCACCATTTCTTTAAACACCACCAACAATTGTCAACACAAGTTCAAGCTACATTATCTGTTACAAACCATGCTCAATCTATTTTCTACTTTCTACATACTAAAATACTTATTACAAACAAACAACAAACCAACATCTTTACCAACACTCCATTCCATTTTCTTAATCATTCTAATTCTTTTTGGAATTGTACACACTTAGCATCCATATCTTCCAGTCTTCGAACATCGGACTCCATGGACTGCATTTTTTTATACAATGCAGGGACTAATCTCTTCCCATATGCACATGTCTCGGGATCTAACCACTGGAAATATTTTCATTTGAAACTACTCTGCAGAACAAACCAAAGTTGAAGTTACAATTACATAAATATATATGATTACAATTCCAAATTGTATATGATTTCAGTCTAAACTTCCCAAATGAAATTGCATGTACTCAGATTTATATGATTTCAGCAACTTTAATAACAAGAAGCAAAATTAATAAATCAACTTATATAAATACTAATATTCAATTTTCAGATTTCACTAATTCAACCAACAAGCCCTAATATTCAAAATTCACAACTATAAACTCTAAAATTATACAACATTCTCATAAAACCCATTTCCAAATTGAGTTAAACCAGTTCAAATCACATGAACAACCCATAAAAAATGGATATTTAACTTATATAACCCTAATATTCATTTTCCATATTTCTCTAATCAAACCTAGAAACTATAATATTCAAAATTCATAACTGCAAAGCAAGAAATTAGGGTTCATTCCAATCAAATCTATCTCCAATTCGATTTCAACCAGTTCAAATCACATCAATAGCCCAAAAACATGGACATTCAACTTACCGAATACCTTCCGCATCCAATAAATCGTCGCCCCGGATTCCCGACAGTCCACGAAGTTCGCACCGGAGCTCTCATGCCGCAGTCACACCGGACATCCTCTCCTTCTTCGCTCAATCGGCTCGCCGACATGGTACTCGTCGTCTTCACTGGCTTGTCTTCACTGTCTCGTCTTCACTCCTCACTGTAATGAACACAAATGGATTAGGTTTATAACAGAGAGGATCAACAAAGAAAGGGTATTTCAGGCATAAATTGATGTTAATGATATCACGTGCAACTCACATGGCCAATTTTCTAACAGAGTTGGACGGAAAAACCAAAACTGATAAAATTGAAATTGTTGGGTAGTCACCCTGATACGAAAAATTCTAGGTGTAGTCATGTGATAATGTGACATATCCAGGTGTAGTCATCTGGAATTAACCCTTGATTCTATGTCACATATTATCTTACTCCATGAATTTGTGATACTATGTATCTGCTAAATATTTTTACTGAATACTAATATACATGATAATGTAAATTCTAGACATGTCTTTGCTGATGTAGATTATTAAGTACTAATGTTATGTATTAAATATGATTTTCAAAATAGATAGTGATATAAAATTATAGAGCTTACTTTTCTCAGAATAATATGCACAAACATGGCTTGTGTATTACACATGCAGAGCAGGAATTGTAAGACATTCTTTATGTACATTCTTACGACTAATTAAGGTTTATTGATTAGTTTAATCCTCAGTACAATACATATATAATTCTTGACTATTATTGTGGGAATCTTCAATCAACTAATATAAAATCAAAGATGCATTTCATTTATAAATATTTAAATTAAAATGATTAATTTTTCCTATTTGTTCATTCTTTATTTCACTTATATTCTAGATGCTATTGACAATCCAATAATTTCAATTTCATTTATTCAAAATTAATAAAAATAAATAAGGTTCATTTGACTTGTACACTTTAATGATGGGCTGGAGAGCGGTGTGGAGGTGAAAGGTCCTGCCTAAAGTTAAAATTTGTTTATGAAGAACAATCTCAACCTCCTCCTGACCAGAGCTACATTGATTCATAAGGGAGTTCCAATCCTATCTCAATGGTTGTTATGTAGAGAAAGGGAGGAAATGGTGGATCGCCTATTTTTGAAATGTCTGATCGTGAAGCTCATCTAGAGAGACAGGTTGTTGGCGGGCATCCGAGGCAGAATGGGGCCAAGTCCAAAGGTGAGTGACTAAGCCTCCTGGGTGGTTGGAGATGATGAACATAACATTTTAGCACTAAGTATTTGGGCCATTTAGGGAGCGAGGAACCGTTTTATCTAGAAGGGGGAGACGTTCTGCCCGGCAAAGGTAGCATCACAGGCAAAGGGTTGTAGAAGGCAGTGGGCTGCGACCAGATTACCAACAGCAAGCACATGCTCGAGACATCCATCGAATAGGTCAGCTTGGGCTCCTCCTGGGGTGGGAGGACTGAAGATCAACGTGGATGGAGGCTTGAATACTGAGAGGAGCTTCTGGAGTATATGGCTCGTCTGTAGAAATTCAGAGGGTCGTTTATCGGGGGCTCTTTGTAGACGGTTCACGTGAAATCTCCACCCAAAATGGGTGGAGGCCGTGGGGGTCAAGGAAACGCTCTCGTGAGAAAAAGGGAAGAACTGGGCGATAGTGGAAATACATTGGATTGTCTGAGGGTGGTGGAACATATCTGGCACAAGAATCAGTCAACAAACACGTTTAGGGAAATTATTTTCGATTGTTGCTGAATGGTTACCGTTCTTGGGGCATGTATAACTTTAACATTTGCTCGTCGCTCTTGTAACTCAGTGACTCATGAACTAATCAACTGTGCTTAAACTAATAATAGTAGAGATTATGGTGAGGGGTCTGTCCCACCAAATATTACCTTTACTGTTCGGCGAGATGCTTGATTAGTTGATTAATAATATTAAAGATTTCCTTCAAAACATAATTAGCTATTTCTATTAAATTATTTAATTGATTTTTTTTCAGTTTTATTTAACGAGCGTAAAAACACATTTTTAAAATTTGCAGCAATTCAAAATAAATTGATCTGTGAAGATGAACATTAATAAGTAATTGTTGGCGTGTTATATACGTTAAGAGATTAAAATTTAAAAATAAACTCTACGGAAGGTTATAGCCTAAAAGTAATTAATTAATGTAAATTTACTCTTCAAAAAATTAATGTAAATTTATAAAACGTTATGAAACTGTTCAAGGGCGTGGGAAATGATGAAACTAAACGGCACTGTAATTAATTAAACATTAAAGCGTAGCAATTTTCTAAATATTCGGCTGCTTGTTTCAACGATAATCGGTTGGTGTGAGTCAAAACCATCTCAAACCAACGTGCTCGCTCACTAACTTTGGCTATATTCATTTTCTAAAACAGAAATATATTATATCGTTTGGTTCGTAGAATTTGCAATATAATAGTTTTTTTTCTTTTTTTTGAAGCAAACCTAGGTATCAAAAGTTAAACCCTAGCATTGCGATTGACAATTACAGAAAGAGCATGTGGTGTGGGACAATTAAAATTAGCAATCGATTGTACCGTCTCGTTGCAATTTTTTTGGATTAATTTCATCGAGAAAGAAATAACCTTTTTGTCATTCCTATCTATCACTGTTCTTAAATATCTTCTAACCCTATCTGATATTCATACATCAATGTACTATCACAACAATCTCCGTTGAACTACTAAAAACATGAAATAACCGACTAAAATTATCCACAACCGCAACTACTAAACTATCATATAGACGAGACTGATATCGTAACTTAAAAGTAAGCACAATATAATGCGAAGATGATATGAAAATATTGAAAGAAAGAGAATGATGGAGATGGAGGGAATGATGTGTATTTACACAATTATCCATATACGTTTTTCTACAAATTATAGACAAGAAAGCTTGTTATTACAGATTAAAGTATAATTTTAAAATTTAAATTTACTTGAAACAAGTACAACCATAGCATTCATGACATTGCAAAAATTTGTAATGTTCAAGGTCTACGAAAATCATTTAATTCATCTACAACGCCCAAAACAATTTAATTTCTCAATACACAACCACATTTTTCACCTTCTGAAATTAATTAACTCTCATTCAATTTGGCAGTGCCAACACTGTACCTCTCAATGCTTGGCCCAACACACTCCAATGTTTAAAATAAATGTTTTTGAACCAAACAAAACATATACATTAAATTTGTCCCTACACAATAGAAATGTTTAGAATCCCTAGACATTTTCAAAACAAGACACCATGAATAGTAATGGTCTAAGTATTTCCAACCTTGTCCTGTTGAAAATATCGGAATCTAGTTAGAGGATTCTTGTCATTTTATAAGATGACAACGAGACAGATTCAAAATAAATTTTACGAATTATTATTTCGGATAATTTTTACCTCTTTATGAGATGACAGTAAGACGGATTAAAAAAATTGTGTCAAAGTCTTTACCTCTTTTTGAGATAACAGATTGATCCGAACCAAAATCTAAATCATATTTCTTAATCTGATCGAAAGTATATGTGGTCCTATCAAATTCGAGAATTATTATCATCGCTCCTATACGGAAGTACTTAAATTCTAGAATTTTTATCACCTCTTATCAAATTCGAGATCGCTTCTATACGAAAGTACTTAAAATCAAGAATTTTTATCACCTCCGGATGACACATTTATTACCAGTCACATTTTCATGAGAAACTTACACTCCAACAAAAAACTACAGTGTATCAGGACACAGTTATTTTCTTGTTCAAGATTTGATTTTTAACCTTTTCTTTTGAGTAAAAATGAATGGAATCAAATTCGGTCAACATTCACACAGATCATTTCCTGATTCAGAGCATATCGAAAATAGTAACACTAATTGGCCAGATTATATTAAATTGTTATAAAAAAATTATATAATTATTGGAAAAGAGATTCAAGTGGGTCCAAATTCACAATCTCGTTTCTCATTTACTTTCACGGCAGGAGAAAATTACAGTTTCTCACCGACCCAATCCCAGCCGTCCGATGGATATAGATCGATCTCTCGTCTCTTGATCACAAGGCCTAAGTAAAAAAAAAATGAAAATGAAAATGAAAAGGACAAGGAAATTCTCCTATTGGCTTTCAGCGCTGCAGGTCCATCATGCGCGCGAAGTCCGCGAAGCACACGAACCCGTTCTTGTTCTCGTCGACGGAGGCTATCATGCGCCGGCAGTCCTCTAATGTGCACCGGTCGTCCCCCATGGCCCTGAAGACCCCCAGCAGCTCCGCCTCCGTGATCCTGCCGTCGCGGTCGGCGTCGAAGAAATCGAACGTCTCGCGCAGCTCCACGTCTCGGGCCGGGCCGCAGACCGACCCGACCCGGGTCACGAGCGCGTCGATGCTCACGCAGCCGTCGGCGTCGCAGCCGATCTCGCCCAGCACCGCGGCGACCTCGTCGCGGGTGGGCGGGTCGTTGCCGAGCCGGGACATGAGGTCCTCGAGGTCCCTGAGCGAGACCACGGCGGAGGAGAGGTCGGGCCAGTCGGGGAGGACGCTGGTGGGGGTGCCGGCGGAGGAGGAGCTGAAGGAGGAGGGGTTGGAGCGGGACACGTCGGAGCGGGCCTTCTTGGACCCGAACAGGCGCTTCGGGCTCAGCTTCACCAAGAGCTTCATGACTATAGAGAGAGAGAGAGAGAGAGAGAGAGAGAGAAATGGAATTGAGAAGAGGTTGTTGAGGGGAAAGGAGGAGGAAGGAGAGGGGGTTAAATGGAGGGAGGAGGAGAGGAGCCATTGCAGCTTCCGCGAAGCTTCCTAGCTTTTCTACTTTTCTTTTTGTTTAAATCTCAACTTATTTATATTCTCGTTTACCACCAAATTTTGTTTATTTATTTATGTAGTTGGAGATATTTGTTTAAAATTACGGTTAATTAATGATTATTGAGATTGATTATGCAGTTTTTTTCTCTTCTTTTTGTATAGAATTATGATAAACACGAAAAAGTTAATAATTACTTTTTTAAAATGGCAAGATTAAAATCATGAAATTAAAAGATAATGATGTTGTTGGCGGAAGAGCAAAGGAGGCATGAGATGAAGTTTGGACGCGAAATTTGAGTACTAGCTGGAGGGTGTTTTTAAGAACATGTTTGGAATTGCGGGCTTTACAATTAAAAATCTAAAGTTATTAGTTGGGAGTGAATTTTTTCTATATACCATTTTTTTTATATTATTTATATGGCGTGAGACTTTATATTCTCAACACGGTGAATAGAATGACAGTGAAGTCCTCGTCTTAAATTTGAGCTCGATAATAAATTAACGTTTTGATATAATACGTGAAAGTGAAGAATGTGATGACGTCACAATGACACCAGACTCTTCATTTAAAAGTACGTGTTTTATTTAAAGAACAGTTATTATATACAGTTAAGTTTGATTTTTAACCTTAAATTTGAAGACAAGTGATGGTGTTACGAAAAATGAATTGATTCTTAAACCTTTTTGTTTACTGCGTACTACACACATAAAATTTAAATTAATCGTGTTTGAAATTCTGTTAAGTAGCATAGACAAGATGTCGAACACAATGTTGTAATGATTGGTTCGATAACTTGCCTAATCACAGTTTATGGACAGTAAATAGTAAAGCAGTAAACAGAAGACACACAATATGTTTACCCAGTTCGGTGATTCCGCACCTACGTCTGGGGGCACTCTGCCAGTGGAAAGGTTTTCACTATTCGGTAGTCAATAATACAACTGCAAGCAACAACTAGCTATCACACAAGCTATTGTCCTAACCTACTATAGATCTCACCGTGAACAACCTCGACCAGGGACTCCCCCTGTCTTTAAGAACGTCTCAATTCCACCCTTCGAGCAAGACTATACTCGGTGTAGTTGTCTTCGACAATTTGTTCGACAAACACTCAAATCCTCTTGAGTTGATGTAGGTGATCGACAACGTCCTCTCTAAATTAGTCAGCCTCTCAATCCGATAGTCGTACCCGATTAATAGTCCTGAGAATTTAGCACAGAGAAAGGACTAAGTTGCTAAGTGAGTAGCAACTGCTTTTATAGCAACTCATATTGCCTAATCGGATTCCTATTCCGATTAGGAAATCCTTGTCGCCTTGCGTTTCTGGCAAGTAACAAGTTGGCGTTGCCGCCGTTAATAAATCTTGCTGACGTGTCTTTCTTCCAGCTGGTCCTTGCCTAATTCATCCATGATCTTATTCATTTGCGCGTTGAGCTTCTGTGATCTAAAATAGGAAGTCTTCGATGTCTTGCCTAATCATGTGCGTATTATTTCAAGTCAAATGTGTTGTAAGTTGGCTGACATCTTGACCTTGCACTTAAAAAATATGCCAATACTAAAACGTAGTAACAATCTTCCCCTTTGGCTATTTTTTAGGCAAGCACATTTTGACAACAAGCTTGGGGCGAGCACCGTTTCCGGCTAGCAGCGTCTTTAGCAGCTTCGGACGAATATTGTTTCCGGCTAGCAGCGTCTTCCGCTATGATAACCATTTTAGCCATCATTAGTCGTTCTTTAGTAGAGTGGTCTTCTACAGCAAGGTTGTAACATGTTGTGACACATGTTTCCAGCAGCTTCACGATGTCTTCCACAACAAAGCATATAATAAGTGGCAACATGTTGTGACACATGTTCCACTATGTTGTGCAACAAGTCACCAAAATTTTTGATGACCTGAAAATGCCTTAAAAGGCCAATATCTGCCCCTGATTGCCTCAAAAATGGCAAAGGGCAACCAGTAACATTAAAAATGGATTTGAACAAGAAGAATAAACAAAACAAGCTCTAAACATGAGCAAACCAGCCCCTAACCACGGGGCAAACATCCAGCTCCATCATGGAGCAAAAGAATTCAAACAACAATTTAACCCGGACAGACCCTGCGGATTCAAATGTTCAAACATAATTTAAATAAGTTTTTTTTCTTTGAAACGAGAGTAATGAGATGTTCTTTACGAGGAGGTGGAGTTTGCAACTTCTTCTTCAACAGCATGATCCTCTTCTAGAGCAGCTAGCAGATCGTGGAGAAGGCTTTTGCTGGTAGTCTTTCTACTGGTAAGAGTTGTAATGGTTGTCTACATATCTATGATTTCCTCCATGAGTTCGTGCACCATCCTCCCTTTAAGAGATCCCTTTAGTTGTGAGCTGCTTCCTGCTTCGGAGGGCTTAGTTGAAGGTGGCATCATGTCCCGAGCATGCTTTCCTTCAAGGAGTTTACGGTTGATACTGAGGTCAAGAGGCCGTTTTCCAGCGACGTCAAAGTTACGCAGGATGGTGGGCCATTGTTGTAGTAACAACCCAGTGACCAAGGAGGAATACCCAATAAAGATTTTGGGCATATGATCTTGCATGTTTTACCAGATGGTCAATAACCAAGGAACCAAAGTCTAGAGGGGAATTCATACCTATCTGGTAAATGATCCTGGCAAGCTCTAGTTTGACACTTGACCCATGGGAGGAAGGTGCCCAATTGGCTATTCCGATACGGTAGAGGATAGAATATTTGGCAGTTAATTCTGATGAAGCCATGTTTCCTTTGGAGGGCCAAACGAACTTTCTTCCACATGTAATCTCCCGGACAACTCGATCCATAGAGGGAACTTTTGGAGTGATATCACATGTGGTTCTTCCCAGAAATGCATTGATTACTTTAGGAGTAATTTTGAATCAGTGTCCCCTTACGTAAACTCTTTTAAACTCTGAGTTTTCTAGATCATCAAGGCTGTGGATAGGTTCACATAAAAATCTTTTACTAGAAAGGGATAGTAAATACCGATGTTTGTAACTGTCTGTAGGAGACCAGAGCTTCGTAGAAGTTCCATGAATACCTTCTTTTTCAGGGCCTCAGCAGAGAGTTCTCTCTCAAGATGTATGGCTCGATGGTACACAAACTTCCACTTCGTGACACTCTCAACTGAGTGGAAAGATACATTTTTCAGAGGTGCATCTGGAACATTTTGAGAGAGTTTGTGACCTCCTACTCTATTTCTAGAGCTATGGTTAAAACGATCTGCTGAGTCCTCTTCTTCTTCTTCTTCTTCTTCTTCTTCTTCTTCTTCTTCTTCTTCTTCCGTTTCTTCTTCTTCTTCTTCCATTTCTTCTTCTTTTGAAACATCCACAATGTGTACTGTGGTCTTCTTCTTTTTACTTTGCCCGGATGTTGGGACAGAAGCCTCACTTTTTTCTGGAACTTTTCTTTTTCTATTAATCTCTGTCTCCTCCTTATTTTTCCCTTTCCTTTTAGCCATCAAACTTCACAGAGCGATATTATCCTCACTCTAAGGCTCTGTTTCTTTAGGTGTCTTCTCATCAATGAGCTCTCTTGTTTTGTTGGGAGCGACTGGAGTTGTTGGAGGACTCTGCTCCTCGATTTGATGTTTTCACCCTTCCGTTTTGGGTAGAGACTCTTTAGAGAGTGGGGTTTGTTCACTATGCCTAGATGGAATAGAAGTTTTAGAGTTACCTGATCTCCTTTTGAGATGAGGGATATTTTCGTCACTTTCTTCCTCTGAGACACGAGAGGGTGCAGAGGATGGCTTAGCTTGGTGTTGTTCAGATTTTTCTTCAGTAAATTTTATTTAGCGCACTTTCACCCCATATCTGTTTTGAGTGGCCCTTAGGGTGGCTATCTTTCTTGCGACGTGCTTAATACTCACCATCGTCAGATTTTTTATTCTTCGAGAAGATTGAGTGAGAGGTTCTTCGATCATGAAGAGAGGAATATATCATGAGCTTGCAAACTCTAACCTTTGGGAGAGTGGTGAGAGAGGCCAAGAAGTGGGGAAAGATGCAACGTTTCCTGCTATGTAGCCGAAAAGTCTGGCTTGGATTGACTGCACGTCTTGTCACTAGATGACAAAGAGATGATTTTGTTTCCTTTTGCTAATTCTTTAATTTTGAAAACAAACTGAAACGGGCTTGAATAATTGGGTCCGGATTTGATTTTGTGGACCCTAGTTGTCCTTTTTAGAGAGAGAGAAAAACAAATCAGCAAAAGTTCTCTCCCTTTTTATGGGTCTTTACTCAAGGCATCAAAGTGCAAGAGATGATCTTACACTCTCAAACCAATCAGTATTCAAAGCTTTGGTGAAGATGTCTACAAGTTGTTTTTCCGTTGGTAGGTACTCAAGCTTGATCTTCTCGTTTTCCACAAGCTCTTAAATGAAGTGATGCATGATGTCAATTTGCTTAATTTTGCTATGTTGCACATGATTCTTTGAGATGTTGATGGCACTGATGTTGTCACAGAAAAATTTCATAACATCTTGTTTGACATCATACTCCGCAAGCATCTGCTTTATCCATAAAAGTTGAGTGCAACTACTTCCACCAGCAATATACTCGGATTCACCAGTAGAAAGAGCTATACAATTTTGTTTCTTGTTGAACCAAGAGACAAGAGTATTTTCAAGATAGAAGCATCCTCCCGAGGTGCTTTTTCGATCAGGAGTACTTCATTCCCAATGCACATCGCAATACCCAACTAGTGTAGATGATGTGTCGAAGGTATAGAGTAGTCCTAACATAATTGTTCCAGATATGTACCTTATAATTCTTTTTGGCTTGAGTTAGGTGACTTGTCTTTGGGTTAGCTTGGTAGCGAGCACAGATTCCCACTGAGAAGGCAATGTTAGGTCGACTTGCTGTGATATATAATAGGTTTCCAATGATACTTCGATAGAGACTTTGATCTATAGATTCACCTTGATCATCCTTGGTAAACTTTACACGAGTAGAAATCAGAGTTCTTTTGTGAGAAGATGTTTCCAAACCAAACTTCTTTATAATGTTATTGGCATACTTGCTCTGGGAGATAAAGATGTCATTATCCATTTGTTTGATCTGGAAGCCTAGAAAGTAGGTTAACTCTCCTACCATGCTTATCTCGAATTCAGATTGCATATGTTGAACAAAACGTTCCACCATCTTGTCTTACATTCCTCCAAATACAATGTCGTCCACATAAAAATGAGTAATCATGATGTTGCTTCCTTCCTTCTTTACAAATAGAGTCTTGTCAACTCCCCTCAAGTATATCTATTACGAATTAGATGTTCATACCATGCTCGAGATGTTCATACCGTAAAGGGTTTTCTTGAGCTTGTAGACATGATGTGGCGAGTTGTGGTCTTCAAACCCCTTTGGTTGAGTAATATAAATCTCTTCGTTTAGATATCCATTCAGGAAGGCACTCTTCACATCCATCAGGTAGAGTTTGAATTGTAGATGACATGCAATACCAAGGAGAAGTCTGATAGCCTCAAGTCTGGCAACATGAGAAAACGTCTCGTCGAAATCTACTCCTTCTACTTGTGTGTACCCTTGTGCTATAAGTCTAGCTTTATTCCGAGTGATGTTTCCTTGCTCATCATACTTATTCTTGAATATCCACTTTGTCCCAATGATATTGACGTTGTCTGGTTTGGGTACTAACTCCCATACAACATTTCTTTCAAATTGTACCAATTCTTCTTGCATGACACATATCCCGATTCATCATTGATGGCTTCTTATACATTCTTAGGTTCGTTCTTTGAGACAAAACAGATGTTACCTATCATCCACGTGTAGTTCACCAAAGCCTTTTGTCGAGTACGCACACCTTCATTGGCATCACCAATTATATCCTGGACTGGGTGATTCTTCTGCACTTTTCTGAATGTAATTCTCTGTTAAGTCGTGGATGGGTTGTCTTTGTCAGTAACGAAGTTACCTTCATCTTCAAGTTGTAGGTTCTGAGTTTTGTCATGAAGAGTACTTGTGATTACTTCCTCTTCATCATTATATTGTTCAGGGCTATCATCAACAACCACGTTTATGGACTCTATTATGGTCCTGGTTCATTTGTTGAAGACCCGATAAGCACGACTGTTTCTAGAGTATCCAAGAAATATACCTTCATGACTTTTAGGGTCAAGCTTTTGTCGAGGTTCCCTATCAGCTAGAATATAACATACTGACCCAAAAGACATAGAAATATTTGACATTATGTTTTCTCCCTCATCATATTTCATAAAGTGTTACCAAAGTTCCTAGTCGAAGGGTGACTCTATTATGAATATGACAAGTCGTGTTGAGTGCCTCTGCCCAAAAGTGTGTAGTGATGTCTTTGGCTAACATCATGACTCTAACCATCTCTTGAAGAGTTCGAATATTCTTTTCTACAATCCCGTTCTGTTGAGGTGTAATGTGAGCATAGAATTCATGGGCTATCCCTTCAGCATCACAGAAGTTTGCAAAGCTTATGTTTTCAAATTCTCGTCCATGATTACTCTTGAATCTCACTACTTTACCAATGGTTTCTCCTTTCTCCCTTTGAAATTTTCGACAAAAGGATTCAAAAACTGAGAATGTATATGACTTTTCACAAATAAACTTAACCCAAGTGTACCTTGAGACTTGAGAAGTCGTCCACACACACACACACACACACACACACACACACACGCACACACACACACGCGCGCGCGCGCGCACACACACACACACACACACACACACACACACACACACACACACACACACACACACACACACACACACACACACACACACACACACACACATATATATATATATATATATATTTCTTACCTCCAAGACTATCTACTTGCATGGGTCCCATAAGATCTACGTGTAAAAGTTCTAGGACCCGAGAGGTGGTAAGATGTTGTACCTTCTTGTGTAACGTCTTGACTTGTTTCCCTGTCTGACATTCTCCGTAGATTTTTCCTTCAATGATCTTCAGATCTGAAACTCCAGCAATAGCTTTTTCAGATAAAATTTTCTGCATGCTCCTTAGATTTATGTGTCCAAGCTTTTGGTGCTAGAATTTAGTTTCTTGTGTTTTGGATAAGAGGCATTTAGTAGATAGGGGAGCCGTTGTTGGACACCATAGTTAGCAGTTTTCTTGTGACATGAGTCCAGACATAAGCTCTTTTAGTTGATTTTTCACTACTGCACACTTGTCACGAGTAAATTTAACTTCGAGGTCTAGATCGCAGAGTTGACTGATGCTTATCAAGTTGGCAGTAAGTCATTCTACCAATAAGGCTTCCTTTAGGCAAGGTGAGTTGAGTAGGTTAAATTTCCCTTTTCCTAGTACCCTAACTTTCATTACATCACCAAAAGTGACAAAACAGTTTGAACATGGTGTCAGGGTAGTGAGGAATGAGCTATTACCAGTCATATGCCGAGAAGAGCCACTATCAAAGTACCAATCATTACTGGTAGAGGTTTTTAGTGAGGTGTAAGCAATCTTAGCCCTATAATGTACTTCTTTCACCTGTCATTCTTTCTGTAGTTTGGGTTGGTGAGGTACCTTTTTCTTTCTCCATACTTGTTGAGTTTGAGCTTTGACTGCCCTGCGTTTTATGGAGCTCTTTCCATAGAGATGATAACAGAATGGTCGGATGTGACCTCTTTGTCTGCATTGATGGCATGTCCAATTATGTTTTTTTTTCTTTGAGCTGCCATGGTGGTGTTTCTTATGTGGTCGGGTACTACCAGATGTCTGTGACATATGTTGAGAAATGTTGTTGGCAGGTTTTTGAGGAACAAAGGTGGTCTGTGATGTTGAAGCTCCTTTAGAGTAACCAAGTCCTTCCAAGTTGTTTGCTGACTTCCCAATGGATAAGATTTGGTCCAAGGTGTCAGTGCTCTGGTTCATCATCTTGATGGATTTGGTCATGAGCTCTAGTTCCCCCTTCAAATGAGCAATTTTCTTTTTCAGATCAATGATGATTTCAAGAAGTTTGGCCTTGTCTTCATTGAGCGAGAGAATGCGTGTGTTCTGTTTCGACAACTTGCCTAATCAAATTTTATGGATAGTAAATAGTAAAACAGTAAACAGAAGACACACAATATGTTTACCCAGTTCGGTGACTCCGCACCTACGTCTAGGGGCACTCTACAGTGGAAAGGTTTTCACTATTTAATAGTCAATAGTACAACTTCAAGCATCAACTAGCTATCACACAAGTTATTGTCCTAAGCTACTATAAATCTCACAGTGAACAACCTCGACCAGGTACTCACTCTGTCTTTGAGATCCTCTCAATTCCACCATTCGAGCAACCCTATGCTCGGTATTGTTGTCTTTGGCAATCTTCTCGTGAGTCTTCAATCACGAATCCAAAACCCAATAGATCACAAACACTCAAATCCTCTCGGTTAAGAGCCCTGAAAATTTAGTAAAAAGAAAGGACTGAGTTTCATCTTGACCTTGTGCTTAAATAATATGCCAATACTAAACGTTTTAACGGTGTTTATTATTAATATTTTTTTTGTTTACCATAATTTTATACGAAAATTAAATAGTTATTCATAATTTTATACAATTTCTCTTCTTTTCTATTAGAAAAGGTTAACACCACCACCAATTGTCTCCTTCAGTTTAAAGAATCGGCAATTAACCATATAAAGAAAAGTGAAAAGCATACACACGTACAAATTGTTTTCTGTGTATCTTCACAAAACTCATTTCTAGATAATTAATACAATTACTTCCTTTTCGACAAAACAAGAATATGTCCAATAAGTCAAAATATAAATACAAGAACCGCATGGGGATGAAATCTGGCACATACATGAGCTTAAATAATTTTCGAAGCTTTCTCAATCATTGAAAAATATTTGGGTAATGATCATATGAGCAGACGCATACATATGATTTGGGGAAAATAGAAGCTACAATCCAAAACCTCATGTTTGTAGTTGAATTGACCCATTCACTGTTTCTTTCTGGTGAATTAGAAACTTAGCACCCAAATAGGTAACATTGCGTTAATAAAAATGTAGTGGTTTCAACCATATTGTCTCTGTGTGATGATTTATATATCTTGCCAAAGATTTTGGGAATCTGGCAAGAACATGGTCGATTAGCTAGGTTTATTATTGAAGTTTATCACAATAGAATTAATGTATTTACATGGTTTGACTAAGATTTTTAATTTTTTTTCTATTTTCTTCAGTGGTTTATTATAAGTTGTTGTGTATTATACTAATTATAAAAATATATTGTGAATTTACTCTCCTATTTTTTTATAAAAAAATTGGGATTGTATATAACACCATGGAAATGGTTTTTCTAATACAAAAGAAATAATTAGAGATTAAAATGCAGCAAAAAAAGTTGATTTCTTTTCTCTGGCCATTCATGTTATAGATTTAAATGAAATTATATCATGTGAAAGAGTAATTGAAGCGGTGGTCCAAAGAGATTTTACCTGACTAGTGGTTAAGAAAATAAAAAGTATGTTTTGCTCTTTTCGCTCGATTGTATGTGACTGTTAAGGGTAACTTGAGACTTAGGTCAAACTCTTGCGTACCCCTCCTGTTCGTTTGAGCTGGGCTTGAGATCGGGGGTCGGGCACATGTCTGGGCATTGATAGACCATATGTGGTACAACAAAATCGTAGTTTTATCAAAAGAAAAATATTTTTTCTACTCATTTAATTTTTTGGTTGGTCTTCTTTTTGAATTTTAGAAGAGTAAGTTTTACTTTAGGGATAATGACACTTTGATACATCTAACTATAGCAAAATGACATTTTCATACCCTAACTATTTTTCTCTCTTTTTTAGTACCTTAACAATTTTTTTGTGACAACCTAACTCTAAAATGTCTAAAATACCTAAACTACCCTTGGTGTAAGAAACTATAAATTGAATTGGTTCAAATTTTTTTATCTCTGGTTCAATTTGATTTGTACTTAAGATGCAAATACAATTATGCCCAAAAATGTAAAATTAAATTTGAATCATTTCAAATATGGTTTGATAAATCATGTTAGACTAGTTTTATTTTGATTTCTTAAATCAGGGGTATTTTGGTCATTTTAGCATAGATTGTCACAAAAAGTTTGTTAGAGTTCTAAAAAAGAGACAAAAATAGTTAGGGTATGAAAGTGTCATTTCGCTATAGTTAAGTGTAACAAAGTGTCATTATTCCTTTACTTTATGTATGATTTTTAATGCAACAGTTTCAACATCTATTCTCAAGTTTTATCTTCATATTTAAAGTCTTGTCTCCGACTGTGTATATATAAGTATTCTATAAATTCAGAGACTTAATACTTAAGAGATCATATTGAAAACAAAATGATCTCAAAATACTGGTTCTTCACGATTTCGTTATGAGATTTTTTATTGTGCAATCAGACAACTATGATATATTGTTCGTTCAATCAATGCAACTAATCTCAACGAGATAACTATATTTCTTTCTTCGGTCCTAGGTTTCGTCCTGCAGTTTCCAGCTTCTGTTGTGCGAGTGAGCGCACATCAGCGGGACATCCATGTTAACTTTGGAGAAAAACAACATATGATCGCTTTCACGGTCTAATAAAAAAATTGTTTGAAGTCAGTGACCGTCACACCACGACGCAATTCATATTCAATTTTCGTCATCAGCTCAACATAATTTTTTGACATCGACATCTAGGCTCTTACAATTTCATTGTTCGATTTCTCTGACGAGGGTCATCAATTCCAGAACCCAAAATCCAACTCGTCGATGAATGGTGCCCAGTCCATTCCGCCCAGTCCATTCCCTAAGAAATCAAATGGTGAACTCAATGGAGAAGAAGAGAAAATTTTAGATTTTCTTTTTCTTTTTCAATCAGAATAGTAGTTTTGTCAATTTTGAAAAAATATATTCATTCTGTTGAAAGAAAGTTCATAATATATTTTCGGTCAGTTTTAACTTAACACCGTCAGTTTTCGTGACAAAATGACCAAAATGCCTCTGAGAGTTATTCAAAGGGGCATTTTGACGGAAAATGCTGAGAGTTAGTCAAACTAGCTGAGATTGTCCCTTTGAATAACTCTCAGGGGCATTTTGGCCATTTTGCAACGAAAACTGACAGTGTTAAGTTAAAACTGACCGAAAATGTAGTTAGGTAATATTTACCAAAACTAGTTGGGTTTACAAGTGAAAAAATAAACTAGCTGTAGTTATGTAAAAATGGCGTCAAACTAGCTGTAGCTAGCTGAGATAAACCCTAATTAGTATAACACAACTGTTTGCAAAAATATCATAATACATGACATATATACTTACAATTATTTTTTTAAACGAGTATTGGGTTTGGAATAATTTAAATTAGACAGATAGGTGCTGTGCATTGATAAGGAACAAACAAAATAGATGATTGTTATTTGATCTATATCAGTATATTATAGGTGGAACAAACCCATAAATTTTGTTCTCCAAATCGAATATATATGATTGGCTTCCTCGAGATTGGTCCATTGAATGTTGCTATGAGCTTAGCCACTAATTAATTTAGGGGATTAATTTATTTGGAACTATCATTGTTGTAAGATCTTCTATATTTGAAATACAGATTAAATTGCTTATCAATTAGGTGTTGATATCAATATGCATTTTCTCATCATAGCCAAATAAGAAGGGTTATAAACTAGTCATATATTTAACGAGTAGTTGACTGTTAATTCGTTAAACATCAGTCCGAAATATTATAATTAAACTCATTTTTTTTCTCATTTGCACATGTACACATGATTAATATGATTGGCTTGCGAAATAATTTTGTAAGAATTCATGAAGAAATAGCCTCACCAACTCCTACCCAATTATTTGAAATTTCCAACCCATGCCTTTTTGTAATAATATTTAAAGGGTCTCAAAATGTTACAATTTTAACCATATTAGAGCAAGTTTGGGAATGATTTTTAATGCTTGATTAAAAAAGAATTTTGTGTAGACTATAGAGGGTTATATAGTGGTTGGTTTTACTTAGAGATTTTGAGATATTATTTGGTAAATATTTTGAGATATTATTAGGGTTAAAAGTCCTTAATGCCCTAAAGCTGGTATTGACATGCGACCTTACACATGAATGATTGTCAAAAAATAATAATACATAGGTCACACGATACTCTCCTCCATGTTCCTTACCCTATCACTTACCATTATGTAACAAACAATATGATTATTGTATGGCTCGATTATTGTTTAAGTTTTCATAAAAGAGTATGAAACTCGCCGTATCATACCATCAAGATTTCACTGACAATTGAGCTCGTGTTTCTTGAAGTTTAGATATTTGTAAATTTTTGAGCGTCACTTGGAGCATACCCGAATCTCAAGTGCTTACTATTCTCGAAGATATAGAGGCCAAAAACAAGGTTTCATGAGCCCGCCTAGGCGTTTTCTTTTCCTTCTTTATCTCTTTTATCTTTTATTTGTCATTTTTGTTGTTGTTGTTGATGTTTATGACTTCTTTTTACTTCTTTCTTAGAAGTTTTAGTTTAGTTTCATCAATAATATCCCTGTTTTCGACGATAAAAAAATACTTATAAGTTCACTTGAGACATTGCACGACCTAATATTTGGCCTTGTCTCAAATGCATATACGTTTTCTTCTCTACTTTATTCTGACAATAATTGATGGTTATTCCTATCAATCATACATTATTAAGACTGTGGTTATGACTTCCAGTTGTCGCACCAAAAGACCCTACACTCCCTTTTCTCTAGACGACATCGCCATGTTCTCGCACTCAAGTGACGTTCACGCGTAACATTTCTTGCTTTTGAGTCACCAATTAATATTTGGGAATAAATGTCATTTATAGGCATAAATGCAGGACTTGGTTAGGCAAATGGGAAATATATATATAGCTTCCACGAATCGGACTTGTAAACATTATGTTGTATACATTTATTTATTTATAGGGCTGTCTTGTCAGTGACAACCCACACTCTGTGGATGTGTTGATGGACCACTCACTCACTCACTCTCTCGTTCCATAATGGTAAATTCATGCAAAGCAGTGACGCAGAGTTGGAAAAAGAAATGACAAGATCGCACACGGGGCTGTGTTTTTATTTGACTCCTTTTCCACCACATGAAGATGGCTTGTTTCATTTCATCTTGATTTGTCAATTTAGTATATGGGAATGATAAACAAATTGAGATTGAGTGATTTTTGTCTCTTGTTATATTTGGTAAGAGATATTATGTTTTTGTCATGTTAGAGTATTTTGTTTGAGAGGAGTTTAGTGATTTCTGTTTTTTTAAGTCATTGGATCAAAGATGAGAAATCTAAGTTGAATTTAAATATTTTTGTAATTAACCAAGCATAAAATAATAGGTAGTTCTATCCCTTAATTTTATGTTTATTTACCTATTATTAGACCAAAGTACCTTACACACTCATGCTCAGCCCCTCATTGACATTCTGGTCCGATTTATATATAAATTTAGAATTCTATTGGCTTAACCGGCTCGAGCTATCACTAATTGACCCACATGTCATCTTAGCTTGATCCACTTATGATTTTGAGATCACTTCGGCCTACTTTCTTACTTTCTTTAAGTCATCAAGAGTTGCTCTGAGCCTTCATGATTGTAGAATACTTCGATCTATCCATATTTCAGGAACATATTGGCTCACCCTGTTCGAATCATAGCGTGTCTGACCAACCTGTCATCTCAACATGATTCACTTAGTATTATGAGATCACGTCGGTCCATTTGTTTTCATGTCATCATGAGTTTTAATAGATTCTACTCACTTGCGTGATTTTATAAGATTTTTGTAATCAAACTTTAATACTATTGTTTGAGGAGTTTGGGCTTATGATGGAAGATCGCGATCAATGATATATGTATCGAAGATTGTTCTGACTTAAAAAGACTAACATGTTAGATTATGAGTCCAATATGTCATCTGCCTTTCTAAACCATTGCCCTTTTTCAAAAGGTTTAAATTTGGTTGTTTAGCACTAAAGTTGGGCAGTTGAGAAATTTGGCATAACTATTAGGCAGTTGGGATAATAACTTGGAGCTACTTTCCAAGAAGTGTTGAACAATAGTAAAAGAAACAAATTAAGAATTGTAGCTGCACATGGAATGTGTTTAATTAGAGCATGAAGGGGATTGAAAGAAAACTATACAAAAGTAATGATGCTTTGGGTAGATTTGCCATGTGAAATGCTCATTATGACCACTTTTTAACTATGTCTTTGAAACCCATTAACTTTCCAATCTCCCACTTTAGCTTTTCATTTATCCTAACAACTTCCTTTTCTAGCATGCAAGAGGCATATACAAGTTTACTGCTTAAATGGTTGCACTTGCACACTTGCACCTATTATGTGTTAATCTTTAAGGCATTACAAGATAAATTCTTTTTATATAAGAGAAGATAGAATAACTTAGGATAAGAATATTTTAGAGATCGGTCTCTAAGAAAACTTTAGATACATACCTTAAGAACATTCTAGATATGAGTCTAAAAATATTCTAAATACGGGTCTTAAGATTAACAATGTAAAATTCTACCATATTATTTTGGGAAAATGACATTTTTGTGTCCCTAAATATACACTTTTGACATTTTCATACTCTACCTTTTTTTTCAGTATCCTTAATTTTATTTTGGTATAACTGACCATTTATTTATTATAAATAACTCTGCATTTTTATTCAATTCGTGAGTATTTTGATTCACGAGTATTTTAGAAAAATGGCATGAAAGTACATGAACGTAAGATTTTGGAAAAAACGTTTGATAAAAAGGTGAATATGGATCGGTGTATGTACTTAATTGGTATTTGTTGGGCCAAATGAAAAGAGCCCATTAAGAGAGAAAATGTGCGGAAGAGTCCAGAAGGACGTAGAAGATGAAAGAAGCCATTAGAAGTGTGTCCATGCTTGATTTCGCACCGCCACAAAACAACCCAGAACCTCCTAGAACCGTCACCTCCACCTCCACTCCACTCCTATAAATACAGACTCCAATTTCACAATCGTCATCAAGAACCGAATCAAAAGCGCAAATTCAAGTCCGTGGACAGTAACTCAATTCCCAACTACAACCCACAATGTCGTTGATTCCGAGCATTTTCGGCGGGTGACGGAGCAACGTGTTCGACCCGTTCTCGCTGGACGTGTGGGACCCGTTTGAGGCCTGCCCGTTTTTCAGATCTCCCGGCAACAACAACAACATAACTGATCGCGAGACCTCGGCGTTCGTGAATACGAGGATCGACTGGAGGGAGACGCCGGAGGCGCACGTGTTCAAGGCGGACCTGCCGGGGCTGAGGAAGGAGGAGATTAAGGTCGAGGTCGAGGACGGCAAGGTCCTTCAGATCAGCGGAGAGAGGAGCAGAGAGCAGGAGGAGAAGAACGACAAGTGGCACCGCCTCGAGAGGAGCAGCGGCAAGTTCATGCGGCGGTTCAGGCTGCCGGAGAATGCCAGGGTCGACCAGGTCAAGGCGGCTATGGAGAACGGTGTGCTGACCGTCACCGTGCCCAAAGAGGAGATCAAGAAGCCCGAGGTAAAGGCCATCGACATCTCTGGCTAGCTCCAGAGGGGTTAGGGTCTGAATCAAGGTCCTGCGTTTTCAATAAATTGGCAATGTTGTGAATGTGTAATGTGTCGTTTGTATGTTCAAGTTTGGGATTTCTGTTTCATGAAGAGGTTGAATTTGTAGTAGATTTTCTGTTAATGAAATAAGTTTTTGTCCACATATAGATCATCTTTTGGGTTTGTATATGTTTTTTTCTTATGGATTTGTTACTTAGGATAGGTCAGGTTGTAGATGTCGTATAATATGATGATAGCAGACAAGATCGGTAGAGACATGGTAGAATCAAGGCGAATTTAAAATTTTTTAAATATAAAATTAATTTATATATGTAATAAAAATATATATATCGGCTCAAAACATTATGGGGCAACAACGATGGCCAATGACCGTCATTGGTATGAGTGTTCTGTAACAGTGCACAGAACATTCATCTGAATTGTACTGGTTTGGATTCTCAATAACATTTTTGTTGACTTGCCGATAAAAAAAAATTATTGACCAATGGCGTAAAATATAGCATTAAATGCTGGTTTCCTAATCCTAAAATGAATCATCCATGATAACAACATTATTTACCTCCTAAAAATAGAACATCCATAAGAAACAGATGGAATTCAAGTATTTTTCTAAAATTGTGTTGGAATTTTGAGTCGTGTTGGTTAGAGTGAAATTGTACCATAAGAAACAAACTTAGATTGAAAATAAAGGAAAAGGAGATCGGACGAGAATGAAGGCCACTCAGGAGACGAGAGGGAGGGAGAGGATTAAATGGCATAAGAGTATTTTGGTCATTTATGATACCACCTCTAACTGAGAAGTTAACAGTTGTAGGTACGGTATAAAAAATTTCAACGAACATTTCAGAGAAAAAAAACATTAACTGTAATTAGTTATATTATCTTTTATTCTCACATGAGTATCTTGTGTTTCATCGTGAGATTTGTTTTCTCTACTCGGGATCTCTCTCGTATACATAAATATTCAACACGTCATAATGAAGTCGTATAAACATAGCTAACAACACATACCACTTATTTTAAATAGTATGAATCACATTTATTGGTATAAAATTGGAATAAAAACAAAGGAAAATTTCACATAATTCTTTCGAGTTTCATTTAACTTCAAAATCAACTTGTGGAATCCCTTAAATTTGAAAAAGTTTCACAAATTAACTTTTTTACGAAATGACGAAAATACTCTTATATTAAAAAATTAAAACAAATAAATAAAAATGATTTCGAACTTTGTTCTATAATGTTTCCATTGTAGAAAATTTAAAATATAATTCTGTTAGTAGTAAAAATAATTTTTTAAGAGTTTTTCTTATAAAAAAATTAAAAATAATTTAAACATCGTTTTCTATTTTTATATTTTTTTTATAAAAATTATTTTCTTACAAAAAAACCTAATAATAAAATATATTTTTATTCTTTGTTTTTTTTTTTTAAAAATGAAGAAAATAAAAATTCAAAATCATTTTTATTTATTTAATTTTCTAATGCAAGAGTAGTTTCGTCATTTCACAACAAAGTTAACAGAATTTTTTGAAAAGTTAACTGAAAAGATAAAATAAAACTTTTTCAAACTTAAGAGATTTCACAAGTTGATTTTTAAATTAAAGAGAGTTAGGTGAAACTCTAACATAATTAAGAGTGGTTATGTGAAATTTTTACTAAAAACAAATACATTATTGTTCCTTCACCGGACATTATTGTGAGTAATTTTATCATTTACACATGTTTTGTACAAGATATTAAAGTTTACAGTACCTTTTTTGCCATTAACAAATATACATTACTCTCTTACAAAAATGTGACAGTATAAACATGTTTTTGTCATTTTTCTTCTAAAACAATTCAAGCTGGTACGCAAAATTTAAATAGGTACAACAAAACAGAAGAACATAGAAAAGTTTCACATAAATCTCTTATTGTATAAAAGTGCAGGTAGGTAGTACAAGGAGCACCATTTATTCATCTTGGATAAATTATCTTATTCCTAAGAACTTGTAATTGGGGAATTGAATCCTTCATCCTGCAAAACACATCATTTATTAATGATAATAAATGGTGAGCACATAGTTTCGCATATTAGTGTGGTTTTGAGTCTACTCGACATTTTAATGGATAAGAATGAACAAATGAATTCCGATGACTTGCATTGACTTGAAAAGTCGATTTAGGTACATGTAGATGTTGGACACCTATGTTCATGTCAATGGCAAGTGTTCGCCAAGAAAAAACGACAATACTGAGTTAGAGGCGTGATCCTGGGCAAACCGCCACCCCACGTGCGAATCGTGTGAACTCATGAAAACGTGACACGTGGCACTAACCGGTTTGCTGGCGCGGCAGAAAAGAAAAAAAAACTTCCCAAACCCTTGTTAAACTACTCCCCTGATAAAATTCACTTATAAGATATTGGAAAAAATACTCGTCCCCTACTGTATGATCGCAATACTACATCGTATGTACGCAGTGGAAATAAATCATGCAATCCAAGTACGATCTAATGTATTTGATCTACGAAAAATTAAGAATACGTATCATATGCGTCGATTCGTAAATTGATTGAGTTTCGAATATTCGAAAGCTTTAGGGTACCTTTTGATTTCAAGTACCTAAGGAACGAGAGCTTTTTTTCACCTTTCCTTGTTGTCATGCACCCATAAAAAGAAAAGGAGAAACATTATTCTGGACTTGAGTCCAAATACTATTTGGGCGGCCTACGTATCCCGTCTCTAAGAGATCAAAGTCCACAGAGTTTGTTTGAAAACCCAAAACTCTTTTCGGGACGATTAGTACCCAAAACTCCTTTTGAGAACAACCCATAATGATTTTTAGAATTTATATATAAAATAAATATAAACATCACATGTTTAGATTTTAGATTTAATTGAAATGATTTCAATTGTTCAAGTACTCATTCCAAGGCGGTTTTGTATTTGTGCATCTCATACACTTATGAATATATAATATGAAGAACCATTCTTCTAGATGAGAGAAATGAATAAAATGAAACTTTTATTTTTTTTCATTTTTCTCTAGTTATTTATATACATACTAATATAACAAGTGAGACCACATGTATTATACATGCTATGGCCGTGTATCAGCAAAGAAGCAATATGATGATGTTGAAGAAAACAACAATATATGTACACAAATTAAAGCATCATATATATATGCATTGTTATAATAACCTTAACATATGTGTATATATACCAATCGCCATATATATACGTGTCTGTGGGGATAGATGAACTCACACACATATATTAAACAATCACCGTGTATATATGTATGTATAAGTGCTTACTTTAAACAAGCTTTTACCTCTGCTCATATCATTGTGATTATCATTACATCGTGATACCCTTCTCCTCTTATGTTGCCTCTGCTGAACCAATAAAAGGACAAAAGATGGTCATCACAGCAAAGAGTAGTTGCTTCATCCTTCCCTTCCCCTCTTTGTCACCGTGCACAAGATCAAGAGAGCATACAAGCTCTATCTCTCGCTTTCATTGTGCGGCTCCTAATTATGATTCTTCCGATCCCATCTTTTTCTAAAGCCTTTTAGGTTAGGATTCCTTTCATACTCCCCTAACATATTTAGGTTTATATATATATTAATTAAATTAAATTAAAATCAATTCTAATCTAATTAGAATTTTTCTTTTAATAATAATTTAATCAAATAATATCCTAACACAATTTTAAATATAACAATTATATTTAAAATTAGTTAAGCTTTAACTAAATTAATTAAGATAACATTTATCTAAATTAATTTAGCTTTTAACTTAATTGAATAAATATTATATTCGAAATTCAATATTTATTCTAACTCATATTATAATTTGGGTTTTCAAAACCTGATTCATTTCGGTTTTATTTTGTGAGTGAACAGATGTGTTCAACATTAATTCAGTTATAATTAATCTCATTATTAATTATTTATTGAGATTGGTGTCTAACAACATTTCTCAACGACTGGATAATGTGAATGTCAATATCCAATAAAGACAAACTCGACTAATGGTAATGTATCTTGTTGTTACGTTTATTATTGACTTAATTTTTAGTCGATATGAAAGATATCGAGCATCTGGTTAGGAAAGATGTCAAGCATTTTGTCTCAACATCTTTCGTGACTTTTGTGGATCGCAACATTGAAAAGTTTCCTTAAATAGGAGACATATTGCGATTGGAAAGATCCAGCTGTGTACTAGACTTTTTGTAAATCTTGATTAAGTCGTGATTCTGGAAAGCTTCATGTCGTGATAGAGACTCTGAAAAGATATCGGCGTTAAGGATTTGGAAAATATAAATCGACTAGGATTATGGTAACCTTAATGCGGTTCGGAATTAGTTTTGCAGCTGCTATAAAAGTTGAGGCTCCACTCTTAGCAGCGTGCAACTCCTTGTAGTTTCTTCGGTGAAATACATAGAGCTCTTAGACGTGAAGGACTGGCGGGCTGAGAGGCTGTGTGTTCCACGAAGAACGTTTGTGTATCACTACCAGAATCGAAAGATCAAGTGTGAGTGATTGAGAATTTTATGTAAATGCGTGATTGAAGGTTCACGTACAAGTGCATAACAGCGACTTGTTACATCCGGGCAGTGCGAGTGCTCGTAGAGTGGAATCAAGACGGAGTCCTGGACTCAGGAGGAGTCCCTGAGATAGGTTTGCACTAGTAATAGTAGCATAGGGTATTGATCTGTGTGATGATCATGTATACTTGTATGTTTTGACTCATTACCATATATTGAAACCTTTCCACTGGTCGAGGGCCCCCAGACGTAGGTGAGATTGCACCGAACTGGGTAAACAATCTTGTGTGTCGCTGTTTGCGATATACTTTTTTATATTGTGGTTGTCCAAAATCTGTTTGCTGACAAGTTGTTAAGAACATTGTCTCGACATTATTCATGACATTGTTCTTGACATCTTGTCTAACTAAATTAATCAGAATTTCATATCTTTTTTCTTCCATCGTTACAACTCCGGATCATCGTATGGTATGATTATATATGTCAAACCCTAATAGATAATCACTATACTTCACGTCAATCATCCTATGGTATGGTTATATATGTCAATCCCTAATAGATATTGTTCAATGGTTGTGTAATAACTTTAAGAAACTCTTTTATTAAATTATTCATCTACTTTGGCCAAGGTATTTGTTCAATCAAAAGATTACTGACAATATAGAGTTCAAACTCATTACATGGAGTTGATGGATTCCCTCTTGACTCGCCACTAATTATACATGTACTCAATTATACCCAATGACCTTTCAACTAGTATTATCGTACACTAGGTGTCCGGAGTCAAAGTACAACAAGTATTCTATTAATTACCATGACGATCTCAAGTTAAAGAAAAACGATATATATTCTTTCCCTTAAGAGAATTTCCACATTGACAGTACATGTAATATCACCATTTGGGAAATCTCACTTTTGGTTAGTTCAATGATCATATCTCTATACGCATCATCTATACATATTGCTTAATGAATGAGATCCATTAATACACATCCGATGAGTATCGCCGTACATATATTAATCTTTATGAATCATCGTAGTCTTAGTACGATGATCCTACGATCAAGATCTATAATATATTACTCTCATTATCGTAATCTCTATTACGATGTCGTGTATACAACTCGAACAAGGACCACCATATCATGATATCAACAAGTATCATTATATGAAACATCAAAAGTCATTTATTACTCTATTAATAATAAACTACGTGCTTAACAATTATGCATAATGATTGAGTCTAGGGAACAATTTCAACACCTGTCACATAGCGACCCTACGTTGATTCTCACACATCTTTTGGTTCTCCCTGAAATGCATCTTTACCTAGTTATACATGAAAGGGATCACCATGGGTTCCAATCGTTAATTTCATGCAGCGGAGACTTATGTAACCATGGTGATTGAAAGAGACGAAGATCTTAATGAAAAATTCAGCATGTTCTTAACATTTTCAAATCTGAAAAATACCTTTGTCAATGGATGAAAACACAATGTAGTGTTTCTCTATTGAGTCCACACAAGCACAACAACCAAAAAACCGGTTTTCTCTCACACTTTTGCTATGAATGTTTTGAAAATATTGTGACAAAAACTATGGAGGAATTAGCATGGGAGAGTCGGCCAAGTTGGGAGGAATTAGTGGGGAAAGTTGCCGAAATAGTTAGAGAAAATAAGGGGAGATATTTTACTATTAATTTAAAATTAAAACTAAAAATCTTAATTGAATTTCAAAATCAATTAATTGCATATCTTACCCTCTTAAACTCTTATTTGCACTTTTCCCCATTCATCACTTAAAACCCTAAATGGGCTTTAAGCCCGTTTAACTAAAACCCAAATTAAATTGAATTCTAATTTCGGTTTAGATAAATCGGTTTAATTTCCTCGAATTGATTTCTTCAACCGTCTGGTTAAAACCTTAGGCCAGAAAACTACCGAATCGTTTTCAATTTGACTATATTGAAAACCTGATTCTCCCAATTTCCATCCATTATTATTTGTCATGTATCGTGCTTAATGCGTGTGACCCTCTAGGCTCACGAATAGTTGACAGACTGGTAAAATTACTATTTTACCCTTTCCATCATAAGTGGTCTATAGCAAGACATTATGATTACCTAATATTCGTGATTATCGATTATTTGACTTAACCTATTATCGTACATGTCACTGTCCTTTTATCAAACCGATATCCAGATTGATCAATAGGCATAAAATCGTCATCCTAATTTATCAATCATTGTTTCTTGATATCTGAGATGACTGAAAACTGATACTAAGGTATCACCTGCACGTCCGTGCTATTCCTTCAGTCACACTCATCAAGTGGCCTAAACGGATATCTTTCTCATACCGAAGTATGAGTGATAAATCCCTCAGACGTCTTTCGAGTTCACTAATGCAATAAATATCCAAGCCAATCGAAGCCGTTATAGTTACCCTTTTACAGATAACGTTAGACTAGGTCAAACTTAGGTATTCGTTACATAGTGTACACAAAGACTCATTGGTCTTAGGATATAATGACAAGCTACGATATGTGAGTATCTCATGACTGGATCTATGCAGCATACTCACAATCGGGTTGTCCGATATCATCGACCTGATGATATCTATGATATAACTCCAGCACATACTTTGCCATGATCAGTAGAGCGTGATCACAAGGAGTTGGTTTCATACTGATCGCTTCATAAAGAAGCTTAGATGATCAGGGACTCATCAAATGTAATTCTTTCTGATCTATAGTTCTACTATTAGTGGTTACACACATAATGATATAGATAAAATTACATTCGATATATTACTACAACACATTAGTAATATATGTCGATTTATTTATTTGGAAAGATGATAAAACATTACATATGTAGATCACTTATATATTGGACTGGGGCATAACTCTAACAATCTCCCACTTGCCCCTGGTTCCAATTTAAGTTCTGATCTACTCCCATAGACCCTGCATGTTCTTCATGCCTTGGCTACGGATGAGCCTCTGTCAAGGGAACGACTATATTATCATCAGTCGAATATTGTTTAATCTCCACATCACCTCTATATGTGATAACTCTCACGAGGTGATGCCTGCTGAGTATATGTTTGTATATGTTGTGGAATTTGGGCTCTTGAGCAATAGCTACGGCACCTGTGTTGTCCCACAACAAGCTTATCGGATCAGACGCTCGCGGTGTTGCATCTAATCCGATCAGAAAGCTTCTAATCCATACGGCCTCTTTAGCTGCTTTTGTTGCACCTATATACTTAGCATCCGCTGTAGAGTTGGCAATTTTGGCTTGCTTAAACCTTATCCAGCTGAAAGCGCCACCACTCAACACAAAATATATTGACTGAATTTGGAAGTCATTTGGATATGTCTGAAAACTAGCATCGACTTGTCCTTTGACTGCTAGTTCTCTATCTATATCCCCACACACTAGGAATGTATTCTTGGTCCTCCTCAAATATTTGAGGATGACCTTTGACAGCAATCCAGTGTAATTGGCCGCGGTTAGATTGAAATATGCTGGTACAACTTAGTGCAAACGAGACTTCCAGTCTCGTGCACACCCCGGTATACATGATGGATCCCACAGCCGAAGCATAAGTGATCTTACTCATCCTGCTCAGCTTATCAGGGGTTCTAGGACTCTGTACCTTGTTGAGCTTAATGCCATGACGTATGTGTATGTATCCTTTCTTAGAATCAAGCATTGAGATCTTCTCAACACTTTACCTATGTATGTGTTCTGACTTAGCAACATGTCCTGACTTAGGCCCAAAATCCTTTTGGAATGATCTGTAGAGATCCTTATGCCTACATTAAATGTAGCATCACCTAAGTCCTTCATCGATAAGTACTTCCCTAACCAAGCTTTGGTGGCAAGGTCAGGATGTCATTCCCGATGATAAAAATACCAAGAATACAAAATTACTCTTGCTCGCTTTCTTATGTACGCAAGGCTCACTTTTGTTTTTGATGAAGTCGAGTTCCCTTACAGCTTTATCAAAATGAAGGTTCCAACTCCCTGAAGTTTGCTTTAATCCATAAATGGATCTTTGCAGCTTACATATCTTTTCGGGATTCTTTGGATCTACAAAACCCACAGGTCGTGTGATATACACGCCTTCTAGTAAGTTCTTACTAAGGAAGGGGTTTAGACATCCATCTGCCATAGTTATGACTAAGAATAATCCGGATCAATCTGACCATTGCTACTAGTGAAAAGGTGTCATCATAATACATGCATTGAATCTGACGATAACCTTTTACAACCATCCTAGCCTCATTGGTCTGAGGATTTCCATCCATGTCAGTCTTGATCCTATAGACCCACTCAGAACCGATGAGTTTTATCCCAAGGGTTTGATCAACCAAGCACCAGACTTGGTTGTCTAACATGGATTTTATTTCCTTATTCACGGCGTTCTGCCATTTTTCGGAATCTGGACTGGTCAAAGCTTCTCTGAAGGTTTCTGGATCATCCTGATCCACAATCATCAAGTCATTTCCCTCTGTGGCTGTGAAGCCATATTTGTCTGGAACATGACGAGATTTTTCAGACCTCCTTGGACCATCTGGAATTTCTGTAGGGACTGATTCTTCATCTACGACCATCTGAGGCTCCAGTACTTCTACATTTTGCATAGCAGGCTCCTGAATTGCTTCAGGCTGTTCTATATCCTCTCGAATTTCTTCGAGATGCACGGGACTCCCACTAGCTGTTTTGGAAATAAAATATTTCTCTAAAAATACCCCTCCTCGAGCAACAAAGACTTTGTACTTGCTAGGTATGTAGAAGTTGTATCTCTTAATTTCTTAAGGATACCTTACAAAGACACATTTTTCTGATTTGGATGCATGCATCTCTGCTACACAAATCTTTTAGGAAAAACATACTAGGATGTTTCCCACACCATATATGACTATGGTCCATTTTTTATTTGGCTACTACGCGAAGGCGCACGAATTAAAATAGAACTGACCATCTCATCCCGCTCCCATCCCAATGAATACTACGCGGAGGCGCACGCATCCACAGTAACGGGAGACGTAATGAGTGTCATGTGGTGTACCTTCTATGACTCTGGTCCAGCTCTTATTTGGCTACTACACGGAGGCGCACGCATCCAAATAGAACTGATTACCTTATTCAGCTCGCATCCCAATGAATACTACGCGGAGGCGCATGCATCCACAGTAATGGGAGACAGGATGATTGTCACAAGGTGTACTATCCTTATCTTCATCGGAGCTCGATTCAAAATGAATGTGGCCATTCCCAGAGTCAATTATGAAGGAATTATTTGAGGGTTCCAGACAATTAATTTCATGCCCATACAAGAAATTAACCTCAAAGTTCCATGATTAAATACGGATCTTGCATGATCATGAATTGATCATGAGATCTAGACTAGATTAAAATTAATAGTTACCTTGAATCAAAATCTCCTTGTTACTAAATTGGATTTAGTAACCTCTAAAGATCGTCCACACAGGAAGAGCAATCCAAAGGATACTTGCAACGAACCTTGCTAGAAGATCGAAGCAAGCAAAACGGACGGAGCACGGGGAGGGGAGGGGCCGGCCGAAACTTGGCAGGGAGAGAGAGAAGACGTCTAGGGTTTCTCAAAAATAATTTTGTGATTTTCAGATCTGGAAATTTCCCTTTTATAGACCTTAATCGATCTTTTAATTAATTAAAGGCCTTAATGGGCTTAAAGCCCAAAGCTTTTAATTAACTGTGTAGAGAAGCCCATTCTGGCTTAGCCCATTCTGGCTAGGCCCAGTTTAGCTAATTAATTAAATCTATTTAATTATATTATAATTAATTAGTCTTGCTAAACCGTTCTTGATTCCGGTTTAATCCTAAACCGAAATCGGTATAAATCGGTTTAATCCAAAACCGGATTTCGTCTCTCTCATGATTCCTCTATATGATTCCATCCGTTTTACTCAACCTAAAGTGTGTGACCCTCTAGGCTCACGACACGTCGGCGGACTGGTAAAATTACCATTTTACCCTTTCCATCATGAGTGGCCTCTAGCAAGACATCATGATTACCCAACGCTTGTGATTATCGAGATTTCGACTTAACCTTGTCGTTCATGAATCTATCCTTTTATCCTCTTGATATCTTTGACAACCACGAGGCATAGACAAGTCATCCTCGTTCTATTGTCCTGTTTCTTGATTCTGAGTTAACTGAATTATAACTGATACTACGTATCGTCTGCATGGCCATGCTATTGTATTTCAGTTGTACTCATCAAGTGGCCTAAACTGATATCTGCTCACACGTCCGTATGAGGGATAAATCCTTCAGCGATCCATCTAGTCAACTTATGTAACTTGTGATCGAGCCAATCACAGCCGTTATTGTAACCCTTTTACAGGAGACGTTAGACTGAGTCAAACTCGTCACTCATTACATATTGACCTCAATGGTCCTTCGGCCTGAGGATGTGATTTCATGATCCGACATATGAGTATGTTCATGACTGTATCTATGTAACATACTCATGATTCGGGTCGTCCTATATCACCCCTGACTGGTGATACTATGACCTAACTCTGGCCCCCTTCTGGCCATGATCAGTAGAGCGTGATCATTTAGAGTTAGCCTCATACCGATCGCTTCTTATGAAGCTATTTTGATCGGGGACTGCTTAAGTAAGATTTTATCTGATCTGTAGATCTACTATTATGTGTTGACACATCAATGATACAAATCAAATCATACTTAAGATATTACTACAACACTTAGTAATATGAATGCCGATTTTTATTCAACGAATAAACTTTATTACAAGATTAGATTGAAAATACATTGTGCTAGGGCACAAATCCCAAAAAATTATTAGTTCAACTCTCTTCAGGCATGAGTACTCATAGGTCCACATACGTCGAAATGTATTAGACTTAATAAGTCACTCGCCTTTCACATAAACCTGTGAAAAGTGCCTTTGTCGTTTTTCCCATTAGGCGAGACTTGCATTTTTCTGTTTGAGTGAATTCAAACAGACTTAAAAGTCCACACTTGTGAAGTGTAGAAATGCGTTTCTCGCTCATTAGGCAAGACTTGCATCTTTCAGTTTGAGTGAATTCAAACGGACTTAAAGTCCACACTTGCGAAGTGTTGAAATGCGTTTCTCGCCTATGTGCCTTAAATGACAATACCAGATTATAATTAGGTTTAAATCATCAGATTTAAGCCTTTTCTTATTTACGTTATAGCGATTAATCTTACCAACGTAAATATATGATCCTGAAGACGTGGATACCCACTCTTCTTCACATGATCACTGTATTGCTTACAATCCCTTATTCCTGTGTACTGGCTCATTGCAGTGATGGCAGATCTCTTCCATTTTATCCTTAATCTTCACAGCCGCTTTGGGAGCTGCTTGAACTTTTGGACGCTTGGGGTGTCTGATCTGCCCTGCAAGGAGCTCAGGAGTCTTACCCTTACCCCAATCAGCTTTCTTGAAGTTGACCTTCTTGTTGACCATAAGGACCTCCTTGGTCTTGCCCTTGAGGTTCTTTTCAGTGGTCACAAGTATTCCATGACGCTCTGTTAAGGACTTTTCCATGTCATGCATATTGTAATTTACTATGAAATCACTATATGTATCTAGAAGTGACTGCAACATAAAATCTGCAGCCATTTCCACCTGATAATCAAAACCGAGTCTGTTTAGATATTCCTGAAGACATTAAATCTTCGTGACATGGGGACTAACAGGGCACCATCTTTAAGTTTCCAGGAGTTAAGTTCTATGTAAGTATCATATCTTTCGACACGAGCTTTCTCGTTGAACATTTCCTTGACCTCTGCCTTACAGGTATGAGGGTCATCTGAAACGTTCCTGAACTGCTTCTATAACTCTGGCATCCTACTGCCTACCATAATGCATGACACGTCGATTTGGTTACTAAGAAACTTTAATAAGTATCCTTAGTTCCCTAGCGGCGTTCAGCGGTGGCTCAGCATGAGGTTCCTTGATAAGGATATACTACTTGCGTTCATGCTTGAGTACAAGCCTGAAGTTTCTATTCCAAACTGAGTAGTTCACGCTCTTGAGTCTGTCCTCAATCTGGACTCTCAGTACGCTATTACTCTTTTGTGTTGTGTTTGTCTTTTAGTTCTACATGGTAAAATTAATTAAAATTCAAGTTGGAGATTTAGTTATAAAACACTTGTCTGATTCTAACATTAGAATCTGAACCAGGATCCTATCATACCCTCAATTGAAGTGAACGGAGGCTCACTGCTCCAATTGAGAGCATCAAGGTAGGAATACATCCATCTATAAGACTATGTAGTTCATGGCTAGGGTCTGTACTAAAAGTACACGGCATTCCCTATACTGATACCCTAGGTCAGCCCTAGCTGACAATCGTAGACAAGTCTACCAAGCTTGAACTATGAACATAACTAATGTGGCTACTACGTGGAGGCGCACGCACCCACATAGAACTGCCCATCTCATCCAGACTTCTCCTCTATGTATCAAAGGCGCACGCCCGCGAGGCAACCATGGTCACCCGCGTGGGCAGACCGTGGTCGCCCGCGGCAGCGACCATGGTCGCCCGTAGGCGACCCGGTCGGCCCTTGGTGCCGATCATGGTCTGCCCTAGGGCATTCCATGGTCCACCAAAGGTCTTGACCCTGGTTAGCCATGGCTCGGCCATGGCTAACCCGAAACAGCCCAAAAAAAATTATTTTTCAATTTTTCAAAATCAATTAAATCTGAATTTTTTTTCAATTACATGCATACTCAAGTGATGAACACATAAACAAAATAAAATTCCAGAATCAAACATGTTGAATAAAACTCATAACAACCATCCTCTAATACCACTGAAAGGGATCACCATGGGTTCCAATCGTTAATTTCATGCAGCGGAGACTTATGTAACCATGGTGATCGAAAGAGACGAAGATCTTAATGAAAAATTCAGCATGTTCTTAACCTTTTCAAATATGAAAATTACCTTTTTCAATCGATGAAAACACAATGTAGTGTTTCTCTATTGAGTCCACAGAAGCACAACAACCAAAAAACCGGTTTTCTCTCACACTTTTGATATGAATGTTTTGAGAATTTTGTGACAAAAACTATGGAGGAATTGGCATGGGAGAGTCGGCCAAGTTGGGAGGAATTAGTGGGGAAAGTTGTCGAAATAGTTAGAGAAAATAAGGGGAAATATTTTACAATTAATTTAAAATTAAAACTAAAAATCTTAATTGAATTTCAAAATCAATTAATTGCATATCTTACCCTCTTAAACTCTTATTTGCACTTTTCCCCATTCACCACTTAAAACCCTAAATGGGCTTTAAGCCCGTTTAACTAAAACCCAAATTAAACCCATTAAATTGAGTTCTCATTTCGGTTTAGATAAATCGGTTTAATTTCCTCGAATTGATTTCTTCAACTGTCTGGTTAAAACCTTAGGCCAGAAAACTACTGAATCGTTTTCAATTTGACTATATTGAAAACCTGGTTCTCCCAATTTTCATCCATGATTATTTGTCATGTATCGTGCTTAATGTGTGTGACCCTCTAGGCTCACGAACAGTTGGCCGACTGGTAAAATTACTATTTTACCCTTTCCATCATAAGTGGTCTATAGCAAGACATTATGATTACCCAAGTTCGTGATTATCGATTTTTCGACTTAACCTGTTATCGTACATGTCACTGTCCTTTTATCAAACCGATATCCAGATTGATCAATAGGCATAGAATCGTCATCCTAATTTATCAATCACTGTTTCTTGATATCTGAGATGACTGAAAACTGATATTAAGGTATCACATGCACGACCATGCTATTCCTTCAGTCACACTCATCAAGTGGCCTAAACGGATATCTTTCTCATACCGAAGTATGAGTGATAAATCCCTCAGACGTCTTTCAAGTTCACTAATGCAATAAATATCCAAGCCAATCGAAGTCGTTATAGTTACCCTTTTACAGATAACGTTAAACTAGGTCAAACTTAGGTATTCGTTACATAGTGTACACAAAGACTCCTTGGTCTTAGGATATAATCACAAGCTACGATCTGTGAGTATCTCATGACTGGATCTATGCAGCATACTCACAATCGGGTTGTCCGATATCATCGAACTGATGATATCTATGATATAACTCCGACACATACTTTGTCATGATCAGTAGAGCGTGATCACAAGGAGTTGGTCTCATACTGATCGCTTCATAAAGAAGCTTAGATGATCAGGGACTCATCAATTGTAATTCTTTCTGATCTATAGTTCTACTGTTATTGATTACACACATAATGACATAGATCAAATTACATTCGATATATTACTACAACACATTAGTAATATATGCCGATTTGTTTATTCAGAAAGATGATAAAACATTATATCTGTAGATTACTTGGTCAGATTTACTTGTCATCTACAGTGCCACTTGAAACATTGACCTCCAGCAAAAGTGGATATAATGATCTTTGTTGTATTTTATCGTGACTTGATATCTTTTTTGGATTGGCATCGGTTTGTCATCAAATTGGTGTTGGGTTTTTGTGCCCTAGCACAATATAGTTTCAATCTAATCATGTAATAAAGATTATTAGTTGAAGTAAAATCGGCATTCATATTAGTAAGTGTTGTTGTAATATCTTAAGTATGATTTGATTTGTATCATTGATGTGTCAACACATAATAGTAGATCTACAAATTAGATAAAATCTTACTTAAGCAGTCCCCGATCAGAATAGCTTCATAAGAAGCGATCGGTATGAGGCTAACTCTAAATGATCACGTTCTACTGATCATGGCCAGAAGGGGGCCAGAGTTAGGTCATAGTATCACCAGACAGGGTGATATAAGACGACCCGATCATGAGTATGTTACATAGACACAATCATGAACATACTCATATGTTGGCACATGAAATCACATCCTCAGACAGAAGGATCATTGAGGTCACTATGTAATGAGTGACGAGTTTGACTCAGTCTAACGTCTCCTGTAAAAGGGTTACAATAACGACTGTGATTGGCTCGATAACGAGTTACATGAGTTGACTCAATAGATCGCTGAAGGATTTATCCGTCACACGGATGTGTGAGCAGATATCAGTTTAGGCCACTTGATGAGTACAACTGAAATACAATAGCATGATCATGCAGTCGATACGAAGTATCAGTTACAATTCAGTTAACTCAGAATCAAGAAACAAGACAGTTGAACGAGGGTGACTTGTCTATGCCTCGTGGTTGTCAAAGATATCAAGAGGATAAAAGGATAGATTCATGTACGACAAGGTTAAGTCGTGTAAGGACCGCTCCCGGTCAATTTGGGTCAATTTTGTGAAAAATGGATAAAAATTTAAATATTCGCGATTTGACTAAAATTTGACCCGAGAGTCACCAAAGACTACTATTTGAGCCATTTTAAGTTGAAATTGTAATGTTATGGATATTAGGTTCATATGGAAGCTAAAATTTAGCGAAACGTCACGGTTCCGACGGTTTCGAAAAACGTGTCCGTTTTTGACGATTTCGAGTCCGAAATGACAAAAGTGGATTGTGGGACCCCATTTCTTTACACATGGCATGATTCTAGAGGGGGGAGACTTTATGAGTGGTTAAGTTTAAATGTGTTAATTTAGATTTAAAAAAAAAATTGGAAATTGGAATATTTAATTAGTTTAGTGTTTAATTAATATAGTTTAAGTGATAAAGAGGGGGAGGGGGAGCCACAATCGGCAGAAGCAAAGAAAAGGAGAGAGAGAGGGGTGCTTGGCCAAGAAAAGAAGAAGGAAGAAGAGGAGAAGAGATTTTGGCGATTTCCCGACGATCCGGCCGCGTGATCGACCATTTTCTTGCGTATTCGGGTTCCTCACATCATTGGCTCCGGTAAGCAACTCACTTTTTCTCATCGTGATGAGTTTGAGTTGTGGGTTTAATGAGAAATGAGTGAAATGATGATGGGTTGGAGTTGTGGGGTGTTTTGGAGCATTTTGGGACGTTTTTAGAATTTTCCGGCGGCCGGAGGGTTCGCCGGAGTTCTGGCCGGTCACCAGAGCTCCGGCCAGGGTGGTGGCGCGCCGGAGGTGGTCTGGCAGTGGCCAGCCCCTGCCATGGCTGGCCGTGCAGCCTATGGCGACCGTGGGCCGTTTAGGCCTCTCGGGCCGTGAGTGGCTCGGGTGGTCCCACGAGCCCGGAATTCGGGTTTGTGAGTTTCGGGAGGTCTCGGGTAACTCTTGAATCGATAGTTGGCACCCTTGGTGATATTTGGATTTAAATTACGAAAATTGGAAAATGTGTGTCGAAACTTTAAATTACGCGATTAAATCGCTCGGGTGTCGGAATTCGATTCCGTCAATTGCGTTGGTCCTCTCGAATATAATTAGGAATTTAGACACAAATTTGGGAATTTTCGGAGTCCCGAGGGACAAGTTCACACAACCGGGCAGATTCGACTTCACGGGCAAAATGGGCCGTTACGGGTCCATTTTGACAACTTAGGTTAATTAAGAAGTGTTGGAGTGAGCGATACTTGTCGGGGTGGCACTTGGGTTTAATTTCGTGAAAATCCGGATTTCGGTTAGTTATTAAAACTTGTGATTTTGTCACTTTTAGATTCCTTTGACGACCGCGGGAAAGGAAAGGCATAGCCTGGCGTCGCGAAAATCTTAGGAGCTTACGTTGGAAAATTTGAGGTAGGGGGACATAGCTTACCTAGACTCATTCTCTTGATGCATTGATTGAATTTATTTGAGTATTTAGTTGAGATAAAATGAAATGTTTGAACACCTTTTGCTCGATGTTGTGAATTAAATAGCATGTTGATGTGTTGATATAAATGCCTCTCTGTGAATTAGTTGAGTATCAAACTTGAACTGCTTGTGAGCACCTAGTTGTGCATGGTTATATTATTGCTTTTCAGACAATGACTTATTCCGTCTCGCACTTGTCTTGTTCGTGTGGATGTAAATGCCTCTCTGTGAACTAGTTTCTTGCACTTGGTTTGTTTTCTGTGAATGTATCGAAGGGTGTTGGGGTGTGGTTGGTAAGGGTGTTGTGATGTGGAAGGGTGGAAAGGTGATGGGAGGCTGTGTGGTTGGATGGATAATCGAGTCAGGAGCGGTACCCCTCCTGGCCGTGATCGATTTCCATTCGGAGGTTGAACCGAGTCAAGGGTGGTACCCCTTGGCCGTGATCGGTTACCTCAATTGTATGGCGGTGTGGTTGGATGGATAATTGAGTCAGGGGCGGTACCCCTCCTGGCCGTGATCGATTTCCGTTCGGGGGTTGAACCGAGTCAAGGGTGGTACCCCTTGGCCGTGATCGGTTACCTCAATTGTGTGGTTGTGTTTGGATAGGCAATCGAGGCAGGAGCGGTACCCCTCCTGGCCATAATCGATTCCCGTTTGGAGGTTGAACCGACCAAGGGTGGTACCCCTCGCCGGTCGTAATCGGTTACCTCGGGAGTTGTGACGTGGTTGGTGGATGAGTAGTGGAAGTGTTGTGATTCGTACTTTACTGACTTCTTTGTGCTTACATGTATGTTTTTCTCATCCTTGCTGTTTGTTTTAGTCTCTGGGTAGCGTGTTCACCCCTACTTGTAGTTGTGCAGGTTGGTGATCCTGAGTACACTTTTGGTGGGAGCTTTTGGGGATGTGTCTTGTCGACGCACGGTGTTTTTTTTGTTGTTGTTGACTTATGTAGACTCTGGTCTGAGTCATTTGCCATGTATATTTCTGTATCGCAACTTGTCTAAAATATTTTGATGTAAATATTTGATTGTCTGGCCATATCGTGCCTCACTTTTGTACGCGTTATTTGTTGGTTTAATACAGATTTTAAAAGGAGAAATGGTATTGATGTATTTGTTGTAAACAGGTTTCTTTATTTGACTCGTGCAATCCCATTTTGAACTAGGGACGCCTAAATCAAAATGTGATAGCCTCGTGCGAGGATAGTTATGTTGTAATTTGAGGACGCTCGAGTTATTTCATAATTATATCGCATCGTGTTATATTCAAAGATTTTTAATTCTTCGGGTAACGACTTTAATTCGGGAAACCGGATTTTGGGGCGTTACAAGTCGAAATCTCGATAATCACAAGCGTTGGGTAATCATGATGTCTTGCTAGAGGCCACTCATGTTGGAAAGGGTAAAATGGTAATTTTATCAGTTCGCCGAAGTGTCGTGAGCCTAGAGGGTCACACACTAAAGTTTGAGTAAAACGGATGGAATCATATGGAGGAATCATGAGAGAGACAAAATCTGGTTTTGGATTAAACCGGATTAGACCGATTTTGTTTAGGACTAAACCGGAAATCAAGAACCGTTTAGCTGGACCAAATAGATTTAATTAATTTAGCTAAACTGGGCCTAGCCAAAATGGGCTTCTCTACATAATTAATTAAAAGCTTTGGGCTTTAAGCCCATTAAGGCATTTAATTAATTATTGCCTAAAAGTGTTATAAAAGGGAAATTTTCAAATCTGAAAATTAAGTAATTTTATTTTTCAAAAACCCTAGCCACTCTCCTCTCTCTCTCTCTCTCTCTCTCTCTCTCTCTCTCTCTCTCTCTCTCTCTCTCTCTCTCTCTCTCTCCTCTCCCTCTCTAGCCGACCGACCACCTCCCCTCCTCCCTCTCCGTCCGTTTTGCTTGCTTCGATCTTCTAGTAAGGATCGCTGTGAGTATCCCCGGATTGCTCTTCCTGTGTGGATGATCTTTACATGTTACTAAATCTTATTTAGTAACAAAAAGATTTTGAATCAAGATAATATTCAAGTTTTATTCTAGCCTAGATCTTGTGATCAATTCATGATCATGTAAAATCCTTATAAAACATGGATATTTGAGGTTAATTTCTTGTATGGGCATGAAATTAATTGATTGGAACCCTAAATAAATTTCTTCAATTGGAAGGACCGTCAGATGTCATCGGATTGGCTAGAGTCGGTCACCTTCCTTCTCCGTTTTGCCATGGGGTTTTCATTGGATTGACATGGGATGTTGTCAAATTGCATCGAATCACATCACATCGAATCACATCACATGTGAACTCTAAAATTCAAACAAACAAAAAGTTATAATTGAATACCATTCTTCTCATTTCATATAAAAAAGTAAACCACATACGTAAATGGAAGTTCAAGACATACTTTAATCTAGGTTAAGATTTGATAAACGCGGATTTGGCTTCTGCGAGGGAAAAAGGTGATGACTTGATGTCGTCTTTGGATTGGCATCGGTTTGTCATCGAAATGGAAGCACCGTCAGATGTCATCAGATTTTAGGGCTCATTTGCTTGAGCTTGCCGATTGGTTGCCTGAAAGGCTTAAGTAGTTTATATGTCATTCAATTGCCCTTGAGATTCATTGTGTGCTGAGAGTTCACAAATATACCCTTTGGACTGTGCTTGTTTGGTGGAAGTGTTTAATTAGTTAGTATTGTGGTAAGGTTGACTAGTGGAAATCAAGTATCATACTTTCAATTATTTTTCAAGGGGTCACAAAATCATATGCTACAGATCATTTTTTTTAACTTGGCACACATACACGTGAATCCGGAAAGGGTGTATCTGAGTTGGTGGTGCTGGAAAAGCAGAGACCGAAGTTCAGAAAAATTAAGAGAGGGAAGTGAGCGTGAGAAAAGCAGAGAGCGAGTGCATATCTCGAACCCCAAACTCGGAAATGTCCGGGGTAAAAGGCGAGATTTAAGGATGAGCGAATTTAATGTATGGATTGGAAATCTTGAGTGAACTATGTTCATATCGACTCCTACTAAAGTGTCAGAGGAACGCAAATAACACAAAGCAAAGAAGAGTCTCCGAAGAAACACTAGTGAAATCAAATACAAAGGAGCAAAATCAATTGAAGAAGAAGCGCCTCTACAATCATGGTGAATGCCCAAACCTTGAAAAGGAAAGGGAAAATAAAGCAAAGTTGAGTGAAAAGTAATAAGGAAGCTCACTCCAAAAATAGCGGTCTCGTGGCATCAATTCAGATATGTTACACCGAGTTCACATCGCTTTTTACACGAGCATCACAAAAACCTAATGTGTGACTAATTTACCATTTGATTAAATTTTTTAAACTGTGAGAAAAAGACCATAACTGACATACCTGATACTCAAATTAATTAGTTAGGAACTTTGTGTGTGTTTGATTGGTGGAAGGGTAAGTTTGTGATTTGTCAGCACTCGATAATTTGAGCCCAATTGTGAACTGATTGTTTGGCTATAAATAAAGGAGTTTGAACGGCCATGAGGGTAAGAATTTCATGGGGTTGTGGGTTGGACCTCAGAACCCTCGGGAGATGTCGAACTCCCCCTATCGGGGTGAACCTCGCGGTTTAAAACGATAACTTTTGTATAATTGTATTTCTCGAGGGCGAGAAAATGCTTAGTGTGGGGTATTGATGCGGTCGCATTAAATGTAAGTTTATGATATCTATTACCCACATTCTAGGTGTTATTTCACCCTCGATGTCTTAAATTATTGATCTTTATGCCACTTTTACGCCTTCGGGTATGTTTCGTGTGAATGTGCAGAATACATGTGAAAAGGGTCAAAACCGAGCTAAAATCGTAGCAGAATCTTTCAGAGAGCACAACTTCCTCATATTTAATCTGATGTGTCCCAAAGCTAGATCAAATCGAAGTTAACTTGACGATCTACAACTCTTTAGTATGAAGTTTTCTCTAAATTTCTTGGGAAGAATCTCAAAACAGCACTGAAAGACAGCACTAAAAAAGATATCGGGATTGCAGACCAGCTGACTTGAAAGTGCTATAACTTCCACATCCGAAATCCAAATCGAGCAAAAGTTACATCTAAATTGAAGAGGACAAAAAGAGCTACAATTCTCATGTAGGAAGTTTTTTTCGTTAGAGGTCTGGAAGAAGACGAAAATTGTCTGATACTTTCGGGTGGTGTAGAGTTCTCATCCGAACTCTGATTTGGGCCCATAATATATCAATTCGAAGACAGAGACTTGTAACGATGATGCAACGGAGATGTAACAATGATGTAACGATCGTTACACCTACTGTAACGATCGTTACACCTCCCAGATGCAGAAAAAAATATATAAGCCAAACACGAATTCTGAAGGAGGAGGCGGAAAATTTCAATGTTCACGCCATAATTGAACTGAGCCAGACCACGTTTTGGGAGAGCAGAGAGTAGAACACACCGGATCGACCAAGGAGAGGATTTGTGGCTTCGAGAGGAGGATGAATCAGATTCAAAGGAGATTAAAGCACAAGGATCAGTCGAGAGGAGTCGAAATTCACGTTCTTCAACCCACTTGGGTTTAGGGTTCATCGTTCTTACTTCTCAAACTCGATTTCTATATTTACTTTTATGGATTTTGGTTCTAGCACCATGATTATGGGCTAAACACCCTTGATCATGGATGCTAGGTCTTGAATTGAATTGTGATGATTTTATAATTATTGATTGAATTGTTTATGCATGCTTTTGGGTGAATTAAAGTACTTAATGCTTGTGATTGGTATTGACGAATATTGATTGCTTGTTTGAGTCATGTTGTCGTGTCTGAGAAGGCCGGTGGGTGATAGACATGCTTTAATTTGTCAAGGTTCAACTCTTCGGAACCCCGATTGCATTATTGGTGTGCTAATGCAGACTCGTGGTGTCTATCTATCGAGAGTGATGATGAACTTCTCGAGTCTGGGTTGACACCAATACCGAGAGGTGGTGTCAGTATAATTGTTTGCATAGAGTGATTGGGGACTTTGAGAGGAGCTCGAATCCGATTCAAGGGTGATTCAAGTGCTAAGATCAAGCAAGCTACACAGCAACAATCGAGAGGGATTCAACAATTCATGTTCTTCAATACCATAATCATGGGCTAAATACCCTTGATCATGGATGCTAGGTAATAACTTTTTATTATGATGAATTTATGAGTATGAACTGAATTATTTTATGTATATGTGATTGATTCTGAGTGCTTAAGGCTTATAATATTTGTTGACGAATAAATATTATTCGTAAGAGTCGTGTTGTCGTATCTGAGAGGGCCGGGAGTGACGGACAAACTTAGATTCAAAGGGGTTCAACTCTTCGGAACCCTTACCCATTATTGTTGTACTTATTACAGACTCATGGTTGTTATCTACCTGAGAGGGATGATGAACACTTTGTGTCTAGGCTAACACCAAACCGATAGGAGGTGTTAATATGATTGTTGCTTAGGATTCACATTACTTGCATAATTTATCATAACTTATTCATTTATTTCATTGTAATTTAAATAAATAGCCTAGCATCCATGGTTTTCTCTACTAAATAGTCTCTCCCAAGCGTTTTTACTTTACATATCTTAAAACCAATTTATAAATCGAGTACTTTAAGTTACACTTGATAGTATTAATTAAATTGAATTAACCCTTATTGGTCCTTGTGGATTCGACCCTGTGCTTACCAGGATTTATTACTTGTAACGACTGCGTGCACTCGTTATCGGGTGCTTGTAGACAACTGTCTACAGGCCCAACAAGTTTTTGGCGCCGTTGCCGGGGACCGTACGGTTAATTAATTTTAATTTTTGCTATTAATTTTTTTATATATTTTATTTTCTTGATCTCTTGCTCATTGTGTGTTTTGTACATTAGTGCCCTAACTGTCTTTCTCCTGTTGCCTAGTGATTTAGATTTGTGAATATCAATTTAAGGAGGCAAGAAAGAGAGAAAATTAAATGGAACAAGATTGCAGAGGCTATGAGTATCATCAAGAGAAGACAAGCAAACCAAATCACGAGTGGACTCCTCAAGAGCAATCAACGTCGTATGGATGTAATGATGGAGATAGAGGGGAGCCAGAGTATTATACTACAAGGCAAGGCTATCAAAGCCAAGGTATTAGTGGGTATTATTCCTACCGGGATGAGCCCCTTTACCATTACTTAAATCAAAGGCGATCACCACAGGACTACCAATCAGATTATGACCCTCCGACATCCTACCAAGAGAGGTCATCTCAAAACGATCAAGAATACTACTGAAATTCTGATCAGCTAGTCGTGCAAGACGCCACACACAATGTTACGTAAGAAGCTATAACGTTGTGTCTGACTTCTTGCGTAGATAAATTAGGACAGTAAAGATAAAGCTATAGACAATGACACAGCAGATTGTTTACCCAGTTCGGTGCAACGTCACCTACGTCTGGGGGCTCTCAGCCTAGTTGAAAGATTGCACTTATCAGTAATCCGTCAGAACATACAAGTACCTGTGATCACCCCTAGATCTATACTTTATGCTACGTCTTACAGTGCAATCTATCTCAGGGTCTCCCCCTGAATCCAAGAACGTCTTGATTCCACTCTTCGAGCAATCGCCTTGCTCTGTCGTCGTCAAGTCTTCTTCAAGCTTGGTGGTTGCGTGCAGTCTTCACTCACGCGAATAGTAAACCCTCAATTACCTAACTCTCAATAGTTATGTGATGCACAATATCCTAAGCTCAATCTGCAATTTCTCAACCCGCAAACCTTCACGTCTAAGAACCTTGCAAATTGTTGCTAGGAAACAAAATAAAGAACCACACGATTGCTAAGGGGGTAGCCTAAGCTTTTATAGCAATCGAGGATGAGTACTAACCCTAAAGGGTTTCCTCTTAAGCGTCGTCTTTCTTCTTTCCTGATTAGGAGTCGTTCTGGAATTTCCTAATTGTCTTCTTGCTTTTCTGCCGAAACTGCACTTTCCTGATTTCTGTCGATCAGGATGTTTGCCGAGACGCCGTCCACAGTGTTACACAAGATGTCGTAGAAGATGCTTCGACATTCTTTGTAACATGTTTCTTCAGTTCCTTTAAAAATCAGCCAATCTCTAAAACCGTCGTAGCTACAATCTCCCCCTTTGGCTATTTTTAAGGACAGCATTCTTCATCGTATTCTGCGTTGCATTCTGCGTCGCGTCGATCGGCAGTGTCGTCGCGCGTATCATCGCATACTTGCGTCGTCGCGTGTCTCTGTCTTTCTTGTATCATCGCGCGCGTGTATCTATCTTACTCTTACTCCCCCTTGCTGGCTCAAAAAGAGCCAAAATTTAAACAAATATTTGTAACTAGGCAAGGTAATAAGAAATAAACCAAACTTAACTCACACTTACTCCCAATCAGCTGTCGAGAGTAAGCGTGAAACAGTGTTCAACAAAAAATTACAAAATAAAAGTGTTCAGTTGTTCGAGAATCAGAAAGTTCATGAAATTTAAACAGAGCTGCTGCTGGAACTCGCAGTCTCTTCTTCAGTCGCTTTGAGTTTTTCAACCATCACAGCCAGACTCTCATTTTCTTCAAGTACCTTCTTCTTCAGGGATGACAACACTGTGTGTGCTGCCTCGGTAGCATCATCAGTCGCATCTTCTCTGGCATCCAGGGGAATTTCTTCTGTGTGATTTGTGGCGACACTGTTGTTCTTCTCAGTTTCTTCCTCGGCTTTGTCCGAGTTAGTGATTTCTTCTTCTATTACAACCTCTTTTGTGGCTTCAGGCATGACATCTGTTCCTCCTTCTTCTTCTCCTTCTCCTTCAACAATACGCTCCAACCCATGACTAACCGGGGTCAAGTCCTCCTTTTCTCCTTCAGGATTTATCAATTTCTCTACCACACCTTCTTGGGGTGGGTCTTGGTTTTCCAGTAGTGATTCCAGCAAATCACTATTTCTAGAGGTATCGGTGGAGAAATCGATACCTGGGACATTTATTGGTGTTGGAACGGCGACAATCTGCATGGAAGCTTCTCGACTTCCCTGGCCAAGATCAGTCTCCCTTTCTGGCCCTGTTAGGTCTGACATGGAGAATGCAGAGCTTCCGGTTCGAGATCGTTTAGGAACTCAAGAAAAGGTTGGCATTGGAGCTTCCTCCGGTGAGGTTTCCTTGGGGATTTCTTCTGTTTTCTTCAGGGTCTTTGGCCCTTTAATCCGAACTCCATGTTTGTTGGTTTTTTGCTTTGCTACTCTTGGAGCTTTTTCCTTCTGCTTTCTTTGGTTCGGAGGCCTTCTTTGGTACTATCGTGCTCCGAGTTTTCACCATGTCTGTGTAGTGAGATTTTTGTTTGCAGAATGTGAAGGGTGAGGGAGATGAGAGCGAACACGAGAAGGGGCAAGCTAGGTTTAGATTTTGAAAAACAGATTGATTCAAATCTTTTAACGTCTGAGCGTATCTTTTCCTTTCTTTTATATGGGCTTTTGGTATGCTTGACCCAATGGCATGTGTTGGGATTTTGGACCGGTTCATGAAGAGGCACCAACTAACTCCTCTCAATCGTTTTTGCAACTTCTTATTGCTCGTTGATGGTGCACAGACCGAGTGATGATCTGAGATTCTCAAATCTGCTCGCATCTAATGCCTTTGTGAAAATATCAGCAAGTTGCTTCTCTGTAGGAATGTGCTCTAGGATGATCTTCTTATCTTCGACCAGTTCTCTAATGAAGTGGTGTCTAATGTCAATGTGTTTGGTCTTACTATGTTGGACAGGATTTTTGGAGATGTTGATGACACTGACATTATCACAATATAAAGTCATGGCTTCCTGTCTGACATTGTACTCGACTAACATCTGCTTCATCCATAGTAGTTGTGTGCAACTACTCCCAGCAGCAATATACTCGGATTCGGCAGTGGAAAGGGCAACACAATTTTGCTTCTTACTAAATCATGATATGAGGTTGTTGCCAAGGAAGAAGCATCCTCCAGATGTGCTTTTCCTATCCGCTGTGTTTCCAGCCCAATCGGCATCACAGTACCCCACCAGGGTAGAGGATGTGTCGAATGAGTATAACAAACCCAAGTCTGTAGTTCCAGAGACATATCTTATAATTCTTTTAGCTTGGGATAGATGACTAACCTTAGGATTAGCTTGATATCGTGCACATACTCCTACAGAGTAGGCAATATATGGTCGACTTGCAGTAAGGTAGAGAAGACTACCGATGATGCTTCTGTATAGATGTTGGTCGACGGCTTCTCCTGGATCATCTTTAGTTAGCTTGACATGTGTAGCTGCAGGTGTCCTTTTATGTGAGGCTTTTTCTAGCCCAAACTTCTTGACAATATTCTTCGCATATTTGCTCTGAGATATGAAGATGCTATCTTTTTGTTGTTTGATTTGGAAGCCTAGGAAATAAGTAAGCTCTCCCACCATGCTCATCTCGAATTCTGATTGCATCTGTTGAATAAATATCTCTACCATCTTGCTTGACATCCCTCCAAAGACAATGTCATCGACATATATTTGAGCAATCATCAAATTCCCGTCTTCATTTTTCACAAATAGGGTCTTGTCGACTCCCCCTCTAGTGTAGCCGCTTTGAATCAGAAATTTTGTGAGTCTTTCATACCAAGCCCTTGGTGCTTGTTTTAACCCATAGAGAGCTTTCTTGAGTTTATACACATGATCATGATAGTGAGGATCAACAAATCCTTTGGGTTGTGACACATATACTTCTTCATTGAGGTCTCCAATCAAGAATGCACTTTTGACATCCATCTGGTAGAGCTTTATCTGTAGATGGCAAGATATCCCTAGTAGTAGACGAATTGCTTCAAGTCTCGCTACAAGAGCAAAGGTCTCATCGAAGTCGACTCCCTCAATTTGAGTATACCCTTGAGCAACTAACCTGGCTTTGTTGCGAGTGATGTTACCAAGCTCATCGGACTTGTTCTTGAAGATCCATTTTGTGCCAATGATATTTCCTTCACTTGGTTTGGGCACCAGTTCCCACACCTGGTTTTTCTCAAATTGAATCATCTCTTCTTGCATAGCATTGACCCAATACTCATCATTGATGGCTTCATTGATGTTTTTGGGTTCTGTCTTTGAAACGAAGCAAATATTTCCTATCATCTCGTTGAAGTCTTCAGGAGTTCTTGACCGGGTCTGTATGCCTTCATTCAGGTCTCCAATTACTCCAGAGATAGGATGATTAGTCTGGATTCTTCGTGAGGGATTCTTGTTGCTGGTTTCAGGAACTACTTCGTCATTTGGACTAGCAGCATCATTTTCTGTTTTGCTGCTAGCATCTTCTCTGACATCAGGAATAGCATTTTTCCTGACATTGTTGGGCGGATAGGCTCCGTCTTCGTCCGTCGCATCTTCTGAGGCATCTTCGCAGTCATCATCAACAACATTGATTGATTCCATCATGGTCTTGGTTCATTTGTTGAAGACTCGGTATGCGCGACTATTCCTTGAGTAGCCAAGGAAGATGCCTTCATCGCTTTTTGGGTCAAGCTTTCAACGAGGCTCTCTATCAGCCAGAATATAACAAGTGGAGCCAAAGATATGGAAGTACTTAACATTTGGCTTTCTCCCCCTCCATATTTCATAATGAGTTACTGACATACCTGGTCGGAGAGTGACTCGATTGTGGATATGGCAAGCAGTGTTAAGTGCTTCTGCCCAAAAGTGAGTTGGTATGTCCTTAGCCAACATCATAACTCTCGCCATCTCCTGTAGAGTCCTGTTCTTGCGCTCAACAATGCCATTCTGTTGGGGAGTGATTGGTGCTGAGAATTCATGAGCTATCCCTTCTGAGTTGCAGAAATATGCAAACTTGCTGTTTTCGAACTCACGACCATGATCACTACGAAGGCGGATTATTTTGCCAATTGTCTCTCCTTTTTCCCTTTGGACTTGGATGCATAAATTCTTGAAGATCGAGAAGGTGTCTGATTTTTCACGAGGGAAGTCAACCCAAGTGTATCGTGAGTAATCATCTACACACACAAAGACATATCGTTTTCCTCCAAGGCTTTCAACTTGCATTGGTCCCATGAGGTCAACATGTATTAACTCAAGTACCCGAGAGGTGGTGATATGTTGAAGCTTCTTGTGTGACATCTTGGTTTGCTTATCAATCTGACATTCCCCGCAGATCTTTCCTTCTACTATTTTCAGGTTTGGGATTCCTGTAATTGCCTGCTCTGAGATTGCCTTCTGCATACTTCTAAGATTTAGATGTCCAAGCTTTCGGTGTCATAGTTTGGTTTCTTCTGCTTTGGAGACAAGGCACTTGGTTGCTTCGATATGTGTCTCGGGTGACCAGATGTAGCAATTATCTGTTGAGCGACTCCTTGTAGAATAGTGACTTGATCGAAGTCTTTAACTATACAGACTTGTTTAGTGAATTTCACTTCTGAGCCCTGATCACAGATCTGGCTGATGCTAATCAGGTTTGCCTTAATTCCTTCTACAAGTAATGCTTCAGTCAGGCAAGTGGCTCCTAGATGCTTGAGTACTCCTTTTCCAATGATTCGAGCTCGAATCCCATCTGTCATGTGTCGAGAACAGCCACTGTCGAGATACCAGACTTTGTTTGTTGATGCGCTTAAGGATGTATATGCAACATTAGCTCGATAGACTAGGTTTTTAGGTCTCCATTCAAGGCGAGATATCTTCTGAGGAGTTAGGAGATGCCTTTGATATCTCTTTTGTGGTAGCTGAGCTTGCTTCCTCCCAAGAAGTTGAAAACAAAAAGGTCTGATGTGACCTCGTTGACCACAGTAATGACATATCCATTGATATTGATAAGCTGGTCTTCTGTAGCATTGTTGTCTGCGTGGAGGATGTCTTCTGGCAGTTGATTGACGATAACATGTTGTAGACGATGCCATGGCTTTTGTTGTAGGTCGTCCTGTAGAATGTGTTAGGGCATCCAGTGGTTTCTTGTCAACCATGGCTTGTTGTGGGACAAACTTCGTTACTGCTGTTGATGGGATACCGTGTGTGTACCCTAGTCCCGTTGTATCCTTGGACTGCTTTCCTACTGATAGGATCTTGTCAAGGCTTCTTGTGCTAGGATTCATCATCTTTACTGATTTAGTCATCAGACTAATTTCTCCGTTAAGTCTGGTGATTTCGCGTTTTAGCTCCACGATCGTCTCTAAAAATCTAGACTTGTCGTTGGTAAGACTGATAATCCTTTCACCTTGTAGATCAAGTATCAGAGTTTCCTTGATCCATCTGGTATGTAAGCCTTTGTATGTCTCGACTAGTTGCTCTTTAGTCCAATTCTCATTTGGAGTTGGATGGAGGTGATCATCATTGATATTGGTGGAATTATCAATGTTACATACATGAGTAATAGTAGTGAATGCAACAAAGTTGCTTACCTCTTCCGAGCCACTATCTTCATTGTCATCGTCGGATAGGGTAGCATTGTATCCTCTTTTTTTTTTTTTGAGGAAGTTTGGACATTCTCTACGAAGGTGGCCGAATCCTTCACATTCATGACATTGAAGTCTTTTCTTGTTCTTTTCTTCCCCACTCCTGTTTGGTCTGTCAAGACTTCCTCCTGTTTGAGCTTTCTGTGGAGCTTTGTTTCTGGCATTAGCCGTGACATTCCGTCCTCCCATTCGACTGAATCTTCTCATGACTTTGTTGTAATTTTTTGTGAGAAGGGCCATTGTAGCATCAATGTCTTCGTCAGAGTCAGATTCCTCAGGATCTGGTTGCTTGTGTAGAGCTTTTGAAAGCAACTCCTTTGTTCCTTTTGTCAATGTTAGGTAAAGACAACTCATAGGTCATTAGAGACCCCATCAGCTCATCAAATTTCAAGATCTTGAGGTCATGGACTTCCTCAATTGCAGTAATCTTCATCTTGAACCTAGGACTAAGAGCACGTAAGGTTTTTCTTACCAATTTCTCATCAGACATTGGTTCTCCAAGAGAATAGGATTCATTGGCTAGATCACGAATGCGAACATTGAAATCTGCAATTGATTCATCTTCCTTCATGATGAGGGCTTCGAAGTTGGTAGTCAGGTATTGCAGTTTCTGTTCTCGAACTTTAGTTGTTCCTTCATATGCTACGGCCAGGATGTCCCATGCTGATTTGGCAGTTGTGCATATGTTGACTGGTCTGAACACGTTCTTGTCAACACCATTGAAGATAGCATTCAGAGCTCGAGAATTTCCCAGTGATTCTTCGTCTTCATCATCAGTCCAGTCTTTTTCTGGTTTTGGACCGATGGGATTGCCATCACTGTCACTGAGTTGTGGAGCATTCCACCCATTGATTACAGTCTTCCATGTCTTGTTGTCAAGTGACTTCATGAAGGCACACATTCGAGCCTTCCAATAGCCATAGCTGCTTCCAACTAGAACAGGTGGTCGATTTATGGATCCTCCTTCTCTGGTATTGTCCATCTTTGATCAAAATATTTTAGGAACTCACCTAAAGCTATAGGTGCCTCCTCTAATACCAATTGAAATTCTGATCAGCTAGTCGTGCAAAATGCCACACACAATGTTACGTAAGAAGCTATAACGTTGTGTCTGACTTATTGCGTAGATAACTTAGGACAGTAAAGATAAAGCTATAGACAATGACACAGCAGATTGTTTACCCAGTTCGGTGCAACGTCACCTACGTCTGGGGGCTCTCAGCCTAGTGGAAAGATTGCACTTATCAGTAATCCGTCAGAACATACAAGTACCTGTGATCACCCCTAGATCTATACTTTATGCTACGTCTTACAGTGCAATCTATCTCAGGGTCTCCCCCTGAATCCAAGAACGTCTTGATTCCACTCTTCGAGCAATCGCCTTGCTCTGTCGTCTTCAAGTCTTCTTCAAGCTTGGTGGTTGCGTGCAGTCTTCACTCACGCGAATAGTAAACCCTCAATTACCTAACTCTCAATAGTTATGTGATGCACAATATCCTAAGCTCAATCTGCAATTTCTCAGCCCGCAAACCTTCACGTCTAAGAACCTTGCAAATTGTTGCTAGGAAACAAAATAAAGAACCACACGATTGCTAAGGGGGTAGCCTAAGCTTTTATAGCAATCGAGGATGAGTACTAACCCTAAAGGGTTTCCTCTTAAGCGTCGTCTTTCTTCTTTCCTGATTAGGAGTCGTTCTGGAATTTCCTAATTGTCTTCTTGCTTTTCTGCCGAAATTGCACTTTCCTGATTTCTGTCGATCAGAATGTTTGCCGAGACGCCGTCCACAATGTTACACAAGATGTCGTAGAAGATGCTTCGACATTCTTTGTAACATGTTTCTTCAGTTCCTTTAAAAATCAGTCAATCTCTAAAACCGTCGTAACTACAACTACCCTTACCAAAACTTCACATATCCAACCCAGAGAATCACTCATTCCACGTTGTTTATGCAAACCAAGTGAATCGATATTGTGATTATCAAGATCCTTCTCCTCAAGAGAAGAGGATGGAAATAATGAATGAGATGATGCAATTGCTACGAACTCAAGACGAAATACTTGGGAAGTATGCCGAAATGGATAGGTTTCATAAGGAGGCATTTGAGGCCAATGAGGAGAAATATGAGAGAGTTTTGGAGGAGACAAAAATAGCAAAACTGCCAAAGTTGACTAAAGAGACTGAAAAATTTCTCGAGGTCAAAAATCTATATGGACCTCTAGGGTGGTTTGATGACGAGCCTCTCCAAGAGGTCAAAATAAACAAGTCAAAAGTGGCCAAAGTGCCAACATTAGCTCACGAGGAGATCAAGATGGAAGTCGACTCTCCTCAAGAGGTCGAAAATGAAAAAGAAGAGGAGCTTATGGTGGAGCCATGCCGAGAAGTGAATAAAAGAGTCAACCACGACATATATATGGGTGTATCGGTAAGGGAGCCCGTGGTTGATACAAAAACATGGGCTCCACCTCCTCTTGATTATATTGAAAACTCTTGCTTAAGTAACAATTTTAGATATGCTTGCATCGATAATGAGATATTTTTAATTATTTCTTATGGAATTTCTTTTTCTGATGAAAGGTACATTATCGAAAAGCTCGGGGAGAAAACGCAAGAGTTGAGCGGAATGGGCCCCATTCTAGTGCTTCCGGATGGAGAAGAGCGCCCATGTGACAGAAAAAAGGAGAGAGAGGAGCTACCGGAGATTTATACTCGAGGTGATATCTCTCCTTACTTCTCATGTGCATCTTATTCACGTTTGATGCATAATTTTTTTGAAATGATGAAGGACAAGTGCATTGATGCACTCGTATTTATTGATGCCTCTAGGCACAAATTTTATCACTTGCCTTATACATATGAAAATTTTGAAATCCAAATGTGTTTATTGATGTACTCTTTCGCTATCATAGGAAATGGAGTGTTTGATTGGGTTTATATTGTTTTTGATTGGGTAAATGGGTGACTCTTGAGCCCCTAAATTTCATGCAAGCACGTTGCATATTTTATTCTTATTTTTAGCACGGGGGACCGTGCACATCTTTAGTGTGGAGTGTAGCGTTGCGTTGTATGCTAATTTTAGGGCTCATTTGCTTGAGCTTGTCGATTGGCCGCCTAAAAGGCTTAAGTAGTTTATATGTCATTCAATTGCCCTTGAGATTCATTGTGTGCTGAGATTTCACAACTATACCCTTTGGAGTATGCTTGTTTGGTGGAAGTGGTTAATTAGTTAGTATTGTGGTAAGGTTGACTACTGCAAGTCAAGTATCATACTTTCAATTATTTTTCAAGGGGTCACAAAATCATATGTTAGAGATCATTTTTTTAAAACTTGGAACACACACACGTGAATCCAGAAGGGGTGTATCTGAGTTGGTGGTGCCGGAAAAGCAGAGACCGAAGTTCAGAAAAATTAAGAGCAAGAGAAGTGAGCGTGAGAAAAGCAGAGAGTGAGTGCATATCTCGATCCCCAAACTCAGAAATGTCCGGGGTAAAAGGCGAGACTCCAAGATGAGCGAATTTAATGTATGGATGAGAAATCTTGAGTGAACTATGTACACATTGTCTCCAACTAAAGTGTCAGAGGAATGCAAATAACGCAAAGCAAAAAAGAGTCTCCGAAGAAACACAAGTGAAATCAAATACAAAGGAGCAAAATCAATTGAAGAAGAAGCTGTAGGGTTTTGGAGCGTTCTAGATCATCGAGATAGCGGAAGCGTTTAATAAAATCTACTCCAAACCTTGTCCAAGAACATAAACCGTTAAATCCCAAGGCAAAATATATTCCACAAGATGTTTACCTTTAAATCTTTGTTGAATCGATAAAGAAGAACTTTCGGATCTTCTTCTCTAAAGCAAGTCCACACCAAGGGGATGATCTTGAAGAACAAGAGAGCAAGATTGAGGAGAGAGAAAATGGTGGCCAGCCACTAGAGAGAAAGAAAGGGTTTTTGTGAGTTGTGTGATAATTTGTGTAATGAATCAATATTAGATATTTCAATTCATCATCCAACTCATAAGCATGGGTCAAAAGTGATTGGTATGGGCTTAAAGTGTCATCACCCATACCCCTTAAATCACTCACCTCTTAATCCACAATCACCAACAAAGCATGGTGTTGTGTGGCCCCCACCATTGGACCCACCAATGTGGGCCGGCCACAAGAGGCTTATTGGGCCCATAATGGGCCCTTGTTTGGGACGGTCACGTGACCTCATGGGTCGAGCCCAATGGGCTCGCCCATGTGGTTTCGTGTCGTGTCCAAAAGTTTGCCCGACCCTTTTTGTCGTTACTTATCAAACAAAGTCCGACGCGACATCGACGAAAAAACTCAGTTTTCTCGATTCGCTAATTATTCTCTCAAACCGAACTCATGGCCCAAAACCTTCAGTTTTGTCCATGCATTGCTCCTCAAGAAATGTTAAGGTTTCCTTGTCTCAAGTTATCCGTCTTGAATGCGTGTGACCCTTCAGGCTCATGCCACCGTTGGCAGATCGGCGCAAAAGATCTCCTATGCCCGATCCATCATAAGGGGCCTCTAGTAAGACGCTATAATTACCCAAGGTGCATGACGATCGATGATTCGACTTAACCTTGTGCTTACAAGTCACTATCCTATGATCTCTAGATATCCCGATTGATCACAAGGCATAGAGTCGTCACCCTTGTTTAATCTGTAGTTACGACGTTTTTAGAGATTGGTTTATTTTTAAAGAATCGAAGAAACATGTTACAAAGAATGTCGAAGCATCTTCTACGACATCTTGTGTGACATTGTTGACGGCGTCTCGGCAAGCATCATGATCGACAGAAATCAGGAAAGTGCAGATTCGGCAGAAAATCAAGAAGACGATTAGGAAAGTGCAGAACGACTCCTAATCTGAAAAGAAGAAAGACGGCGATTAAGAGGAAACCCTTTAGGGTTAGTACTCATCCACGATTGCTATAAAAGCTTAGGCTACCCCCTTAGCAATGGTGTGGTTCTTTATTTGTTTCCTAGCAACAATTTGCAAGGTTCTTAGACGTGAAGGTTTGCGGGCTGAGAAATTGCAGATTGAGCTTAGGATGTTGTGTATCACATAACCATAGAGAGTTAGGTGATTGAGGGTTTACTGAAAGTCGTGAGTTGAAGACTGCACGCAACCACCAAGCTTGAAGAAGACTTGAAGACGACAGAGCAAGGCGATTGCTCGAAGAGTGGAATCAAGACGTTCTTGGATTAAGGGGGAGACCATGAGATAGATTGCACTGTAAGACGTAGCATAAAGTATAGATCTAGGAGGGATCACAGGTACTTGTATGTTCTGACGGATTACTGATAAGTGAAATCTTTCCACTAGGCTGAGAGCCCCCAGACGTAGGTGATGTTGCACCGAACTGGGTAAACAATCTGCTGTGTCATTACTTATAGCTTTATATTTACTGTCCTGCACTATCTACGCAAGAATTCAGACACAACGTTACAGCATTCTGTGTAACATTGTGTGTGGCATCTTGCACGACTAGCTGATCAGAATTTCAATTGGTATCAGAGGGGGCACCTATAGCTTTAGGTGAGTTCCTAAACAAATATTTTGATCAAAGATGGACAATACCAGAGAAGGAGGATCCATAAATCGACCACCTGTTCTAGATGGAAGCAACTATGGCTATTGGAAGGCTCGAATGTGTGCCTTCATGAAGTCACTAGACAACCAGACATGGAAGGCTGTACTCAATGGTTGGAATGCACCACAACTCAGTGACAGTGATGGCAATCCTATCGGCCCAAAACCAGAAAAAGACTGGACCGATGATGAAGATGAAGAATCACTGGGAAATTCTCGAGCTCTGAATGCTATCTTCAATGGTGTTGACAAGAACGTGTTCAGACCAGTCAACACATGCACAACTGCCAAATCAGCATGGGACATCCTGGCCGTAGCATATAAAGGAACAACTAAAGTTCGAGAACAGAAACTGCAATACCTGACTACCAACTTCGAAGCCCTCATCATGAAGGAAGATGAATCAATTGCAGATTTCAATGTTCGCATTCGTGATCTAGCCAATGAATCCTATTCTCTTGGAGAACCAATGTCTGATGAAAAATTGGTAAGAAAAACCTTACGTGCTCTTAGTCCTAGGTTCAAGATGAAGATCATAGCAATTGAAGAAGTTCATGACCTCAAGGTCTTGAAATTTGATGAGCTGATGGGGTCTCTAATGACCTATGAGTTGTCTCTACCCAACATCGACAAAAGGAACAAAGGAGTTGCTTTCAAAAGCTCAACACATAAGCAACCAGATCCTGAGGACTCGGATTCTGATGAAGACATCGAGGCTACAATGGCCCTTCTCACAAAAAATTACAACAAAGTCATGAGAAGATTTAGTCGAATGGGTGGACGAAATGTCACAGCAAATGCCAGAAACAAAGCTCCACAAAAAGCTCAAGTTGGAGGTAGTCTTGACAGACCAAACAAGAGTGGGGAAGAAAACAAAAACAAAGGACTTCAATGTCATGAATGTGAAGGATTCGGCCACCTCCGTAGAGAATGTCCAAATTTCCTTAAACAACAAAAACGAGGATATAATGCCACCCTATCAGATGATGACAATGAAGATAGTGGATCTGAAGAGGTAAGCAACTTTGTTGCATTCACTACTACTACTCCTACATGTAATGTTGATAATATTGTCGACATCAATGATGATCCAACTCTAAATGAGAATTAGTCTAAAGAGCAACTAGTCGAGGCATACAAAGGCTTGCATACCATATGGATCAAGGAAACTCTGATACTTGATCAACAAGGCGAAAGGATCATTAGTCTTACCAACGACAAGTCAAGATTTCTAGAGACGATAGTAGAGCTGAAACGAGAGATCACCAGACTTAATGGAGAAATTAGTCTCATGACTAAATCGGTAAAGATGATGAATCCGAGCACAGAAAGCCTTGACAAGATTTTATCGGTGGGAAAACAGTCCAAAGATACGACGGGAATAGGGTACACACATGATGTCCCCTCAACGGCAGGGACAAAGTTTATCCCACAACAAGCCATGGCTGACAAGAAACTACTGGATGCCCCAACATATCCTACAGGACGACCTACAACAAAAGCCATAACATCGTCTACAACCTGTTCTTGTCAAGTAACTGCCAGAAGACATCCTCCACGCAGACAACAAAGCTACAGAAGACCAGCTTATCAATATCAATGGATATGCCATTACTGTGGTCAACCTGGTCACATCAGACCTTTTTGTTTTCAACTTCTTGAGAGGAAGCAAGCTCAGCTACAACAAAAGAAATATCAAAGGCATCTCTCATCTCCTCCGAAGACATCCCGCCTTGAGTGGAGACCTAAGAACCTGGTCTATAGAGCTAATGTTGCATATACATCCTTGAGTGCTTCAACAAACAAGGACTGGTATCTCGACAGTGGATGCTCTCGACATATGACAGGTACTCCAGAATTCCTCTCTGATCTTAAACTATACACAAACTGCTTTGTTACGTTTGGAGATGGCATTCGAGCTAGAATTATCGGAAAAGGAGTACTTAAGCATCCAGGAGCCACCTGTCTGACTGAAGCATTACTTGAAGAAGGACTTAAAGCTAACTTGATTAGCATCAGTCAGATTTGTGATCAGGATTCAGAAGTGAAATTCACAAAAGAAGCCTGTATAGTTAAAGACTTTAATCAAGTCACTATTCTACAAGGAGTTCGCTCAACGGACAATTGCTATATCTGGTCTCTCGAGACACATATCGAAGCAACCAAGTGCCTTGTCTCCAAAGCAGAAGAAACCAAACTATGGCACAGAAAGCTTGGACATCTAAATCTTAGAAGCATACAAAAAGCAATCTCAGAGCAGGCAATCACTGGTATTCCAAACCTGAAAATAATAGAAGGAAAGATCTGCGGAGAATGTCAGATTGGTAAGCAAACCAAGATGTCACACAAGAAGCTACAGCATATCACCACCTCTCGGGTACTTGAGCTGATACATGTTGACCTCATGGGACCAATGCAAGTTGAAAGCCTTGGAGGAAAACGATACGTCTTTGTGTGTGTAGATGATTACTCACGATACACTTGGGTTGACTTCCCTCATGACAAATCAGACACCTTCTCGATCTTCAAGAATCTATGCATCCAAGTCCAACGAGAAAAAGGAGAGACAATTGGCAAAATCATCCGCCTTCGTAGTGATCATGGTCGATAGTTCAAAAACAACAAGTTTGCAGATTTCTGCAACTCAGAAGGGATAGCACATGAATTCTCAGCGCCAATCACTCCTCAACAGAATGGCATTGTTGAGCGCAAGAACAGGACTCTACATGAGATGGCGAGAGTTATGATGTTGGCTAAAGACATACCAACGCACTTTTGGGCAGAAGCACTTAACACTGCTTGCCATATCCACAATCGAGTCACTCTCCGACCAGGTATGTCAGTAACTCATTATGAAATATAGAGGGGGAGAAAGCCCAATGTTAAGTACTTCCATATCTTTGGCTCCACTTGTTATATACTGGCTGATAGAGAGCCTTGTCGAAAGCTTGACCCAAAAAGCGATGAAGGCATCTTCCTTGGCTATTCAAGGAACAGTCGCGCATACCGAGTCTTCAACAAACGAACCAAGACCATGATGGAATCAATCAATGTTGTTGTTGATGATGCCTGCGAAGATGCCTTCGAAGATGCGACGGACGAAGACGGAGCCTATCCGCCCAATAATGTCAGGAAGAATGTTGGTCCTAATGTCACAGAAGATGCTAGCAGCAAAACAGAAGATGATACCGCCAATAACGAAGTAGCTCCTGAAACCAGCAACAAGAATCCCTCACGAAGAGTCCAGACCAACCATCCTATCTCTAGAGTTATTGGAAACTTGAATGAAGGCATACGGACCCGGTCAAGAACTCCTGAAGATTACAACGAGATGATAGGAAATATTTGCTTCGTTTCAAAGAAAGAACCCAAAAACATCAATGAAGCCATCAATGATGAGTATTGGGTCAATGCTATGCAAGAAGAGCTGATTCAATTTGAGAAAAATCAGGTATGGGAACTGGTGCCCAAACCAAGTGAAGGAAACATCATAGGCACCAAATGGATCTTCAAGAACAAATCCGATGAGCTTGGCAACATCACTCGCAACAAAGCAAGGTTAGTTGCTCAGGGGTATACTCAAATTGAGGGTGTCGACTTCGATGAGACATTTTCTCCTGTGGCAAGACTTGAAGCAATCCGCCTCCTGCTAGGGATATCATGCCATCTACAGATAAAGCTCTACCAGATGGATGTCAAAAGTGTGTTCTTGAATGGGGATCTCAATGCAGAAGTATATGTGTCACAACCCAAAGGATTTGTTGACCGTCACTATCCTGATCATGTGTATAAACTCAAGAAAGCTATTTATGGGTTGAAACAAGCACCAAGGGCTTGGTATGAAAGGCTCACAAAATTCCTCGTCCAAAGCGGCTACACTAGAGGAGGAGTCAACAAGACTCTATTTGTGAAGAATGAAGACGGGAATCTAATGATAGCTCAAATCTATGTCGATGACATTGTGTTTGGAGGGATGTCAAGCAAGATGGTAGAGATATTTATTCAACAGATGCAATCAGAATTCGAGATGAGCATGGTGGGAGAGCTTACTTACTTTTTAGGCTTCCAAATCAAATAACAAAAGGATAGCATCTTCATATCTCAGAGCAAATATGCGAAGAATATTGTCAAGAAGTTTGGGCTAGAGAAAACCTCACATAAAAGGACACCAGAAGCTACACATGTCAAGCTAACTAAAGATGATCCAGGAGAAGTCGTCGACCAACACCTATACAGAAGCATCATCGGTAGTCTCCTCTACCTCACTGCAAGTCGACCAGATATTGCCTACTCTGTCGGAGTATGTGCACGATATCAAGCTAATCCTAAGGTTAGTCATCTATCCCAAGCCAAAAGAATTATTAGATATATTTCTGGGACTACAAACTTGGGTTTATTATACTCATTCGACACATCCTCTACCTTGGTGGGGTATTGTGATGCCGATTGGGCTGGAAACACATCGGATAAGAAAAGTACATCTGGAGGATGCTTCTTCCTTCGCAACAACCTCATATCATGGTTTAGTAAGAAGCAAAACTGTGTTGCTCTTTCCACTGCCGAATCGGAGTATATTGCTGTTGGGAGTAGTTGTACACAACTACTTTGGATGAAGCAGATGTTAGTCGAATACAATGTCAGACAGGATGCCATGACTTTATATTGTGATAATGTCAGTGCTATCAACATCTCCAAAAATCATGTCCAACACAGCAAGACAAACACATTGATATTAGACATCACTTCATTCGAGAATTGGTCGAAGACAAGAAGATCATCCTAGAGCACATTCCCACAGAGAAGCAACTTGCTGATATTTTCACAAAAGCATTAGATACAAGCAGATTCGAGGATCTCAGATCATCACTCGGTCTGTGCTCCATCAACGAACAGTAAGAAGTTGCAGAAACGGTTAAGAGGAGTTTGTTGGTGCCTCTTCATGAACCGGTCTAAAAATCCAACAAATGTCATTGGGCCAAGCATATCAAAAGCCCATATAAAAGAAAAGGAAGATACGCTCAGATGCTAGAAAGATTTGAATCGTTTTTTTTCAAAACCTAGCCTGCCTCTCTCCTCTGTGTTTGCTCTCACCTCCTTCGCCATTCACTCTATGCTAATCTCTCAAACAACAATGGTGAAAACTAGAAGCACAGTAGCCCCAAAGGAAGCCACCGATTCAAAGAAAGTTGAATCTAAAGGCTCCAGAAGCAGTAGAGCGAAGACAAACAAGCATGGAGTGCGAATCAAAGGGCCAAAAACCCTGAAGAAGTCAGAAGAAATTCTCAAAGATGCCTCACCAGAGAAAGCCCCAATGCCAGTATTTACTCGAGTTCCCAAAAAGTCCCGAACAGGGAGTGCAGCTTTCTCAATGTCTGACCCAACTGGGCCAGAAAGAGAGAATGATCTTGGCCAGGAAAATCGAGAGGCCTCCATGCAAATCGTTGCAGTTCCAACACCAACAGGTAATGATTTCTCTGCCGATACCTCTAGAAACAGTGATTTGTTAGAATCACTACTGGAAAACCAGGACCCACCTCAAGAAGGTGTGGTAGAAGAACTGATACGTCCGGAAGGAGAAAAGGAGGATCTGACTCCGGTCAGTCATGGGCTGGAACGCATTGCGGAAGGAGAAGGAGGAGAAGAAGAAGGAACAGATGTCATAACGAAAGCCACTGAAAAAGTTGTAGAAGAGGAAGAAATAGCTGACTCGGAAGAAGCCGAGGAAGAAGAAGAAGAGAAAGAAGAAACCAGAAATGGAGAGACCGATCTGGAAGAAGCTGAGAAGAACAAGGATGCCACCAACAACAACACAGAAGAAAACACTCTGGATGCTAGAGAATATGTCATGGAAGAAGCTGCTGAGACTGCACACACAGTCCTATCGTCCCTGAAGAAAAAGGTTCTAGAAGAAACTGAAAGTTTGGTTGTTATGGTTGGAAAACTAAAAGAAACAAGGAAAAGAAAGGAGGTTGGAGGTCCCAGCAACAAAAGGAAAAAGTCGCATGTCAAAGAAAAGGGGAAGAAAGTAATCGCAACAAGGAGGTTGATAGATGAATCTACTGATGATGACATTGAAGAGGTCTGTACTGAGGGAGAAAGGAAGAAGAAGGCCCTGAAGACGGCCAAGAACACCATGAGTGTAACTTACGACAACGTGTCGTTTCACTCAACAGAAGGCGCAAAGAGGTGGGAGTTTGTATTTCAGAGAACGGCGTACCCAGAGAAGACATTATCGTCGGAGCTGCTTGGGCTAAAGGTCATTATACAGCTCCTGGAGAAGGCAGAATTGATGAGAACCGTCTCCGACATTGGCAACCACTATCCCCTTCTGGTTAAAGAATTCATTGCAAATCTGCCTACCACGTTTGGTACCCCAGATGCTCCAGAGTTTGATAAGGTATATGTCAGAGGCATCCGCTTTGACATCACCTCCGACATTATCAATGACTTCCTGGGAAGGAAGAGGGTTCGATCAGTGCCACCACCCGATCTAAGCAAAGTCCTCCGTGAAATCACCGGAGATAAAAGCAGAACATGGCCATCCAAAGGCACCGTGGCTGCATCAGATCTGACCTCCAAGTACTCCATTCTCTTTCTGATTGGAGTTGCAAATTGGGCGCCCTCAACCCACGCATCATCTATCAAACCTGAGCTGGCAATACTGATCTACCAAATAGGTACTGGATCTAAACTTGACTTTGGACAATTTGTGATTGATCATCTTGTCCGCCATGCTAGATCTCTTGCTGTGAAAATCCCCATAGCCTTTCCATCCCTTATCTCTGAATTACTTGTATATCAACACCCTGGAGTGTTGAAACCATCGGATAAGGTGGGCAAAAGAGGAGGACAGATTGTGGTAAGCCACAAGTTGTTTGAAGGGAAGCATGCTCCTGATCTTGTCAGGCCGGAAGCCACGGCAAAGACCAGTAGAGCCACAAGTGTCGTCCCTCTCACAAGGACTACCAGCAGGGATGCCGTCATGCTCGAACGAGAAATTGATGTGCTTGATGAGGACATTGCAAACTTAAAGACTGCTCTAAAGCACCTCTCGCAGCGCCGAACTCACTGCGCCAACCTGTTGCAATCAATGTCTCCTTCAGGCTCTGAAGATGATCACACAAATGATCCAGAAGATGCTACTCAAGAAGCCTCCACATAAGCAACAGAGACTGCAAGTTCCAACAGCAGCTCT